>CAXIWW010000477.1:15000-32312 GCA_964036315.1 Acanthosepion esculentum | reverse complement strand
GTGTGGTTGGTTCTGCACAAAACCCTGGTGTCTGGGTGTCTGTTCCTAGGAACTGAGTCGCTTGTCCCTCATACGTCTAGAGTCCACCATATATATATATATATATATATATATATATATATATATATATGTGTGTGTGTGTGTGTGTGTTTGTGTGTGTGGTTCTATCTCTTATGTGGATTTTGAGAATGATATTATTTCCTTTCTGATTTAGGAGTCTAGGAGAAAGAAATCAATTCTGAGTGCGAAAATATCGATAATACACAGGATACCACTGCAATGTCTTTTCCAGGATGTCAAAGGTCACAGACAATAGGATAAGAATTTAGTGAAAAGGCATGACTCCCTACCATCTGAAGTGACATGGCATTAAAATATTTAATACGACACTATCTTAAATATAAATTTCACTTTAATGTTAGGGCTGAAACAAAATCCTTACAAAAGTTTACACATCTAAGTACACACTTATATACAAGACGAGACACAGATTAGCCAATTCAGTTAAATTAAAATTAAAAGATGAAAGCCCATGCGTACTATCTACAGAGAATAGTTTCTTTCCACAAATTACTGTAATTTTGTTATCTGCTTCCAGAGATTAGGAAATGAGAATCAAACCTAACAGGATATTCCCTTTATCTTTAACGCCGGCTAAAATATACACGAATGTCCATAAATAGAGGAAAATCATCTATCTTTCAAAATTAATTTAATATTTATTCAAATAAATCAAATACATTTAATGTTAAAAAATACATAAATATGAAAGAAATTGCTACTCAAAGCGATAATCTATATAAAATGGAACAGTAAGAAAATAAAGACTAATGAAGCAATAAAATTGTTTTTTTACATGAAATCATTTGACTTCAACGAAATAGTAAGAAGAAAATGCCAGCAAAGAATGTCAGTAAACGAAAACAGCAAAAACTTTTTTCTTTTTTGCACTTGTGTAAGATTGTTGTTGCTTAAGACCTTCTTATATTTATCGTGACTATTTCGTAGTTTGTAGTCAAGCTAAGTGACAAGCACAGACATCTATGCTGCAATGTCGGAGCTGATTTGACCACTAACTGAATTGAGTTTCTGATGAGGAAATCACGCCAACTTTAGCGCTGTTATCTCCGCCTCAAGCTCAAAAAGTGCGGGCTGAGAACTACATGAATTTGTTTATTGCTCTTCTTATCAGTAAGTGCACATCTTCTAATCAGTCTGACAAAAAGACATCAACTCTGCAGCACAGACGAAATGACTGCGTACATGGAGTTTAGGCATGGGAGCGGATTCCAAGTCGCAAATAATTTTTCAATTATTTTAGTAAATTTGGTTGCATATCAAATAATTGGGAGTACCTAAATTTTTTTAGTGTTTATTCTCGTAAATACAAAAAACACGATCGAGTGAGCGCACGCACACACATATAATATGAAAAAATTGGAGTGGATATTCGTATTTGATATAGACGTACCATTTTTATTAAATGATGTGTAATATATTTACAGTTTAAGCACGTAAAAAATGCCACCGTTGGTTTTTGACTATAATGTCGACTTTTACACTCACTGCACGCGCATACATTCACACAGCATATATATATATATATATATATATATATAGAGAGAGAGAGAGAGAGGGCAGTGCGTGGTGAAATGTAAAGAGATGAGGTGATATCTCTGGGTTAAGATTTCCTGCTAGCCGGTCCAGCTACATAGGAACGTTGGACTTTAATGAAGTCCAGAGAAGACAAAAGAAAACAAACAAGACCGATACATATATGCAAACAAATATATTAATACACGAAAAGTTACATAGTGTCTCTATGGTAAGTTATGTGTCCGTAGCGTGTTCCAAGAATATGGTAAACGCAGTATCTGTGAGATGTCACATATTGGCCTAAGTGAAAAAGAGAAAGTTTTTCCTCGCCTCAGAGAGAGAGAGAGAGAGAGAGAGAGAGAGAGAGAGAGAGAGAGAGATATTAACCAGTATTTATAGTCAGGGGAGAGAGACCCCTGTTGAAGGATTAAGGAAATGAGGAGGAGCTAACTCCGACCTATATATATATATATATATATATATATTTTAGAATTGGACATAGTCCGACAATTTATTTAAAGACATTTATATGATGTTTAACGTTCTTTTTATAGATACAAGTATTTAAGCAAATGCTCTGTTTTATAATAAACAGTATTAAATAACATTTACCGGCCTGAATGTCCGAGAAATTTTCATAGAAAATCCGGAGAGCGAAAATTTTCTATGAAAATTTCTCGGACATTCAGGCCGGTAAATGTTATTTGGTGGGATTTCTTCCAAGCAAATAAGATAGAACACTTCTTGGTTTCAGCCACCATTATTTTATTTCAAGCCTTGAATTCAGAACGCTGCGATCACTAGTTTTTGCAGATTTTGCGTGTTAACATCATTTATACCTTATGCCATTTGTGCCTTAATTGTGTGTAGCACACACACACACACACACACATATATATATATATATATAGATATATATAGATATATATATATATAGATATATATAGATATATATATATATATATATATATATATATATATATTTATAAGACATTTTTATGTTTATACATACTTTTTATAGATACAAAATTTTAATAAATTGATCTGTTTTATAATAAACAGTATTAAACAACATTTACCGGGCTGAATGTCCGAGAAATTTCATAGAAAATATTTGTCCTCCGACAGGAATCGAACCAGTATCCTATACGGAGCCGTCATATAGCCTGACGTGCCTTAACCGTTTCGGCCACAGAGAAGCGATCGGTTAGCATGGTCGATTTAACTGTCTTTAAACTTTAATCTTCCATGAATCTCTCACGTACATTCATATCTGCTCATGACGTTTCAAATGTAAACAAATGACGTCACACATTGTGAAATGGACAAAGTTCGACAATTATTTTAAGACATTTTTAATACCGTTTTTATAAAACAGAGCATTTACTTAAATATTTGTATATATAAAAAGAATGTATAAACATAAAAATGTATTTAAATATTTGTCGGACTTTGTCCATTTCATTACATATATATATATATATATATATATATATATTTCCTGTTTCAATCTAATGCTTATATATTGAAATTGTTTGCTTCATTTATTCATAATAATTATGGGCAGGTGATCGAGTGGTTAGAACGGTTGTGTTCCCTCAATGAGACCCGGGTTTGATTTTGAATAAAGTTGATTAGTCTTGTTAAATTCGGCTTGAGGAACAATTTTTTTTGAAAACCATACTACTGGTACATCCAAGACTTGTACGTTAAATATGGCAGCTGAAAGTGTGACAAAACTGTCGACGACAGTTTGCATGAAGTTACATATCCTCAATTAACGATGCCGTGAAAAATAAAACGTCCATCCACCCAAACTCACACTATTATTAAGTAAGTACCGGACGAAAACTCATTATAACTGAAATTCTTAAGTGAAAAAAAGGAAGGTAACGTGATCACGCTGTTTGCGGATAGTGAAAATAGAGTAATGTACATTACTAATATTTGGTAGATTTCTATTTGTTTTTTACCTTGGACAAATATTTAAATAATTCACAAATATATCCAGTCATTAAATTCCAAAGGACACATAATTTCATTCCATATACATTCAACAAAATAATATAATTGAAATTAATTCATAAGTTTTGATCGAAATGCTTTCCAATTAAGAGGAATTTACAACATGAATGTGTTTCTACAGAAAGATGCTGAGGATGCAATGGACTGAAGATATGACCAACGACTAGGTTTTAGGGAAATTGAAAAAAAGAAAACTTATACATAACATCAGGAAGAAATGGTTGAAATTTATTGTTCACATAATGAAGATTTGGAATATCTGTTACTTACTTTCTGATCAGCTTTATCGAAAGAAGGACAGAAGAACACAACGCGTAACATATTTGATGGGCTTCAGGAAATGGATGGTAGAACAGGGTTTGGGAGAAATAGGAAAATGACAAAATTTATTAAGTGCTACAAGGGACAAGGATGGGGCGGGGCATAATTGCCTACAAACCTGAAGGGACATGGAAGTGATTTCTTTTGAAAGCTAAATTCAAAATCTCTCTGCTTCTTTATGATATATCTTCTGGTATTCAAGATTTTATTCATTGAAATTATATCTGCGAATTCGTCGGCTTTTTTAAGAGAAAACTTTTAGTAGTAAATGCGTTGGTTGTTTTCATGTATATAACTTCTTAACTCTGTTTCTCATGCATGGGTGTACATATTTATCAAGACAACTACTATTTGGTGACTAATACCGTATAAGCAAAAATAATATAATCGGACCGGCTTATATGGTATATAGGAAATCTAAATATACGCATAAATTTAAATGACATTTACTGTATAGATTCTGTATTTGTATTCGTAAGATACTGTTCATATCAATCAAACTCCTAGAAAAGTTAGAATAAATTTTGCCAAAGGCTAATTCTATCTATGCTACTAATTTATTTAGCGGCTGTAGAATTCGGATCCCCTCTGGGTTTAAGTGAACCGAAAAATCAAATGAGAAACAAACCGATACTGACACATTATCACATATCAAATTCAATTTCCGACTTTCTTTTTAGAAGTGATTTGTAGAATCACGTGTGAAATACATACATTTACCCGCAATGACACCAAGAAATAAATGAACATAATTCTTTCAATTAAACATCAAGAAAAATATTATAACAATCAACAAATGGCTCGGCTAAGCACAGAATTAGGAATATTAAATAAGTTAGAATGTATAACAATGGCTGCCACTACGGTTTTCTCACATAAGCCATTGTCATGCAACACAACACTGTCGGTGTAAGAAACAAGTTGTCAGTTCACAATGCAGAACAGTCAAATGGACAAAATCGGTCTTTTCAACTGATTCCCATGTGTACGAAGCAATTTATCAATAATGCTCAAGTGACGTGACATCAATCCTCCAGGCTGGCTAGTTTCATGTCCAGCGTATGAATCGATCTGCATTGTAGCAGGATGTAACTCTTTGAAGAATGTCTAATCTGAAAGCGATGCGGTATGCTAGCCTTACAATTAAACGGTAAAATTGTTCCGCTGAGAATTGTCACTGATTTTCTCTATGCTTATGCATACGCTGTGTTACTCCACTGATTTCTACTTGTAAAATCGTAAGCATTTTATACAATTTTTTTTATTGAATGCTGGGCAATCACCGCACAAATGAAGGAGTGACTTGAAGCAACAGAATTGCGCTTCGATAGAAGGAGGCTGAGAATAATATATAACTGAATGTGTGAGCAACGACGATGTTATAGAAAATGAAATAAAAAAAAACTCTTTTATTTTTTTTTGTTTAGAGACATTTGAAATTTCTATGGCACAATATGAGAAGAGATAATTTGAAAAATTTGACGCTACCAGAACATATTGAATGCAAGATGCGAAACTGATTATGGCATATGGTATTTAAATTAAACTTTTGACAATAATAGTACTGTGAAACTAGTAAAGTTACGCTAAATGAATATTATTAAAGATTTTAGTTGCATTTTCAAAGATTTTTTTTTTCCGAGTGGAATATATATATAAAAAAAAATGTACTTTCGCCTACACTACAGTTCAAAGGTTTGTAGCCATCTCCAGAATTAGCATGGGATGAAATTGGCAGAAGGGTGAAAAACACATGAAAGAGTGCACTTAGAATCATTGAAAATAGAATGGAATCAGTTATCAAACATATACTTTCAGAAACTTTCGTAACGAATGTAAAATAGTGCAGCAATAAAAGCTACAGGAAGATATTACGACGAGAGGAAAATTTAATCATATTTTGTTCTTTTTGGCGTACTAATAGTTCGATGAAAATATTGTATCTCCTTTTTATCCATGTATAATAAGTTTCCCTTATGTAAAGTAAAAAATCTACTTTATGGGAAAACCTGTTGAAATGCAGTGTGTATAGGTGTGTGTTTGTGTGTATGTATATATATATATATACACACACACTCCATTTACATGCCTGTCATGCGAAATTCTCCGTGAAAATGTATTTTAATAACTTAAAAAATTATATAATTATTTTAACTGTTTCCTCTAAAGTATTAGGCATTTGTGTTAAATCTGTTCCTGTTTCGGTATCACACCATCTCTTTCTCTCTCTCCTTCCTCTCACTCTCTCTCTCTTTCTCTCTCTCCTTCCTCTCACTCTCTCTCTATCACTCTCTCTCTCACTCTCTCTCTATCACTCTCTCTCTCACTCTCTCTCTCTATCACTCTCTCTATCACTCTCTCTCAGTATCTTCCTCTCTCACTCTCTCTCTCTCTCTCATTATCTTCCTCTCTCACTCTCTCTCTCTCTCTCATTATCTTCCTCTCTCACTCTCTCTCTCTCTCTCTCTCTCATTATCTTCCTCTCTCACTCTCTCTCTCTCTCTCATTATCTTCCTCTCTCACTCTCTCTCTCTCTCTCATTATCTTCCTCTCTCACTCTCTCTCTCTCTCTCATTATCTTCCTCTCTCACTCTCTCTCTCTCTCTCATTATCTTCCTCTCTCACTCTCTCTCTCTCTCTCATTATCTTCCTCTCTCACTCTCTCTCTCTCTCTCATTATCTTCCTCTCTCACTCTCTCTCTCTCTCATTATCTTCCTCTCTCACTCTCTCTCTCTCTCACTCACTCTCTCTCTCTCATTATCTTCCTCTCTCACTCACTCTCTCTCTCAATATCTTCCTCTCACTCACTCTCTCTCTCTCAATATCTTCCTCTCTCACTCTCTCTCTCTCTCAATATCTTCCTCTCACTCTCTCTCTCTCTCTCAGTATCTTCCTCTCTCACTCACTCTCTCTCTCTCTCAGTATCTTCCTCTCTCTCTCTCTCAGTATCTTCCTCTCTCTCTCAGTATCTTCCTCTCACTCACTCTCTCTCTCAGTATCTTCCTCTCTCACTCACTCTCTCTCTCAGTATCTTCCTCTCTCACTCACTCTCTCTCTCTCTCTGAGTGTCTGTATTTATGTATGTATAGGAAGCAAGTGTTCATGGACTTAAATTTTCTTACATTAAACTGAAAATGTCTGTTTAGTTTGCTTATTGTATTTTCTCCAGTTTTATTAAAAATATTATCACACCAAGATCAATGCTGGATCGATGTTATTGCCCGTGATTCGAACAAAATTTAATTCTTGAAAATGAAAAAAAGCCAGGAATAATTCAAAGAAGAGTGAATAAAAATACGAAATTAGAAAATATATCCAAATTTTTTGTCTACCTGCTCGTCTTATTCAAAAATAAGTAAAATATTAAAAATAAGAAATAATTTGTTGATTGAATTAAATATACTTTATACGTGTGTCTTTGCGTGTGTATGCGTACGGGTGATTGTATTTGTGTCCGTGAGTTTCTTTGAAGAAAACTAGCAGTTGATTTTTTTTCTTACGAATATTCAGTATTGTGCAAAATTCAAAACATAACTGCTGGTTTTCAGAAAATATCGCGTCTAATTATAACATTAACCAAAATGAGCGCTAAAGATTTTATTCAAACCGGCGCAAAATATTCCTTGCAAAATTTCTGCCGACCCCCCACGACGTTTTTACACTATTAATAATTACGTTAAGATTCCTATTTTTTTTTGGATTAATATGAATTTCCTGGGTAACTAAAAAGCCGAACAATTTTAAAGAAATCATGCGCATTAGAATTACAATGTTGATTAAAATATTTAATTAAATTATGCTTCCTAACATGATTTTTAACATTGTCCCAATGAATTGGTTAATAAGCATTGTAATGAAAAAATTACGCAGATGTAGGCTTTAGAAATCTTTATTCAACTGAGGAAACAAGGTTAGCGTATGGTGTTCTTTTGTAGTCCCAGTAAACAGAAATAGCTCACTCAAAGAAGCAAGTAACAAAACAAGGGGAGACCACACTTAATTATTCATAACAAGCATATTGTTACATGAGTAGATTTGTTTGTCTGGGGGCATATACGGTAATTATTCTACAAAATTATTATTATTCGATAAAAATCAAGTGTATTTTATATCATTATATTTTTTATGACAGAAAATATATTAAACGATACTTTATTTAACCATTTCAGCTACGTCAAATATCCATTTTTCTATATTGTTTGATATTCGATTCGGGATGTAATGTTAATAAAATGCATGAATATTAAAAAACATCTTCATTTACTTATTGATTCATTCAGCAAACATATCTGTAATATATATAGAAAATTTAAACTTGATCTCAACAGAATATTTAAGCCAATAAGATGTTAAGAGATTAAACATGAATATCGAATAATCTGTCTTTGTTTCAGTCAATCTGTATTTAGAAGTTGTATTTGCGGTAGAGTAAGGATTATATTTAACAGGTTCTCATATTTTAAAACAAAAACAATTATAAAAGAGTAAAATAAAGTAATAAAGTAATAAAGACAGAGATGATTTAGCGTAAATCATTATCCTATCAACAGATTTTGTCGAGCATAAAAAAGCCATATGTATTGCAAATCATATATAACATGCAACGGTGCAGAAAAATATACAGGGACATTTCACACCCCAAAAGCAAATATCGAAATGTATGTCACACACAGAAATATAATGGAAAATATAGAGATACTAAGAGAGAGAAAACCATCCGGGAATGTACTTACATCGTCATTCAAAATAGTAGCGAATATTTTGTGAATATTATTAACAGATACTGTAAGAAGTTTACATAAAAAAATGCTGATCAACACAAATAAGAATAAATGGTTAGTTAGGATTTCCATTTAATTACTTTATATCCGTTAGAGACAAATTTAATCATCCATTTAATAACACTTAATATATTTATATATTCACATATATAAATAGATATATATACGTGTGTGTGTGCGTGTGTGTGTGTGTGTGTGTGTGTGAGTGAGAGAGAGAGTTTGTGTGTGAGAGAGAGTTTTTGTGAGAGAGAGAGTATGTTACGTTTTAATATATGTTATATTTCATGTATAGAAGAATAAAAAGGAATGAGAAAAACAAAAATATCATTGTACAAACCACTATATTTAATCTGGCCTTGACGGCCTTAAATGTCAGAATAATGACTATGATGTTCTGCAGTAATATTTATCTTATGTGCACACTCAAGTGATTTACAAAGTGTGCATCAATATGCGTGATGAGATTTACAATGAATTCTGAGACGGGCTCATATCTCATGAACGCAAAGCTTTCTACAAAAACAAAGTGGAGCAAATAATCTTGAGATTGATTTCCTTATGCCTATTCAATCATTACATCGTTAACATCGATGGCTGCTGCGATACGCGGTCTCAAGCGTTGACATGCGCGAATCAGTTGACCGTTATTAATTTTAGACATAGTCTGGTACATGGCAGACGAAAGATTTTATGCTGCTATGTGGCCGTTCACTGATCTCACTCCGTCTTTCTCTCTCGACGACGCCACCATACGTTCTGGTCCAGTTGATTTCGGTATGGGTGTGTAGGAGAAGATGTGTTTAGCAGATCAGGATGTGACACCTCCATGCATTTTTTGTCTTAGACTTCTGGGAATGTGTATTGTATAGTTGGATTACGTAACGTCTTCCGTTGCGTAATCTATTCAGAGCTTCACAACACTATCCAACACCTCCTAATATACAGCAGCATTGATACTTATCCTCCGTGAAAACATCATGGTGAATGGATCGTTGCTTACGACTTCTAGAACCATTAGAAAAGTTTAGGACTTGTTGTACATGACACCCGGAAATTCAGTCGTGTCTCTGCATCGCCACCTGTTGTTACGGTTTACATATTGATCCTGATCAAAATTTTTACATCGGTGAAAATACACAGAATTCCAGCGTATTCATATTTTATCTTTTCAGCAAGACATTTGCATAGATGAAACGATACTCTTGTCCTTTCTGTCATGAACTTTTTTTTAAAAAAATCGCTATCACCACCATGCAAGGCAGTAAAGCCACTAAGACAGAAGGGGGTTACAGGGTGTAGACGAATTAGGAATAGAAACATTAATAATAAGTGGGAAGACGAAAGAATATTCAGGGGGACAGAGATGCGAGAAAAGAAACTGTTAATTTACGCTTATATCTAACCTCTCCGCATCACATAATAATTGTATTTTATTTTCTCATTCATAATTCTTCTGACACCTTGGGGTCACCTGCGCTGGTTCTTTTCGGGGCTCTTGTCGATTATTATCTGGAGCATTAGTAAATAAAAGTTGGGTGTTATGTTATTAGGAACCTTAGCATGTGTTTTGCATTTAGCTGCTGCTATTGAATTCCGTTCAGCCTCTTCAATCTAAGATAGAGCAACATTCGGGAAACGTGCTGTCTCCTTTTCTCTATGTTACGATTTTAAGCCAGCGATTACAGCATACCATTTTATTTGCTGTGTCAACTTGAAACCTGACTTTACCAGAAAAAAAGTAGGTATTACAAAAGTTAACACATATGTGTTCCAACAATATTGACGTATTCCTGTAAATAATGGAAGCATTAGTTGTTATACGCACAAAATGCAGTTAGTGCATGAATAAAAATTTAAACAGAATTCAGTTTTCATAATTAAAACATTAATTAGAAGACGCAATACATAGTTGTATATCTTTTCTCGTCGGCATTATTTTCGATATCATTCTTGCCATATGACAGTGAAAATTGGACCATTAACCCACAGATGTGATGCAGTATTGCGTGAACAGATATGTGATACTAGAAAGAATGCTGTACGTACCATAAAAAATATATGGAAAATGTAGAAATGGGAATGTAATGGTCATTTATAATTGGAATAAAATAATACACAAGATTTAAATTTCTGTATCAATGCTTAAAGAAGACTTTAAAATTTGTAAGCCAGTGCAACAGAGAAACATATCTAGTATAATACCTGACGAGATTTGTTTAAATGGATTACAGATTACTTACTCGCAACTACTGTAAATGTTCACATATTGCGTAGTTCGGCAAATGAAAGGGAATTGTGTAGATCTATCTTTGCCAAAGTCGTGAAAGGGCATGGGACATAAAAGAAGAAACTATATCATATAAATAAACAAATATAATATTTTGCAATCAAATTAATTTACATATACTTTAATAATATTGATTTTAACAAGTTTAAATTTATTGGTATTATAATTGAACATGCGATAAATTTCCGATATATTAAGTTTAATGTTAAATCACAAAATTACGTAAAAGATGATACGATAATTGACATCGTCAGATATCGTGCGAAGCACAGGCTTAATTATTGATTGGCTATTCTTAATTGTATTCGATTTATGAGTCTATAGTTTATATCATTGAAGCACTCACCAAGTATTCATATAAATATCTTCCGTAGTACGATTTTGTATGATCAGCCTGTATAGACTAGCATAAAATTTCGAAAAAAGTATTTCAAAGTAGCAAAAAGTACATAATTTGCACATTTCCAGTGGCAACAATAGGAAATGTGCATTACGTCTAATTATAAAAGAAAATAATTTTATAATCAATATATTAATTTCTATGTTACCACAATAAAAATGTTTGGAATGAAACGTTTATAAAAATGAGAAAATACGATAAAACTTCTTGTACATAATAAGTTTATATTCATGAAAATCATTTAAGAGCAAAGTCGGTAATTATGCTGTTTGTTCAATGAAAACCGAAAGTGTTCTCTACGGAACGGGTTAATATTAACATTAATATAATATTGTAATATTGATAAGGAAGTTTAAATCCCGTACTTGTTGTTCTAAATTCGTTTTCTTGCTTGTTAAATCGATATGAACCGTCAATTTATTTAGATGTGGAAGTGATAGGTATTTAATAACATAAACCACTGGATTATTGACGTCAAATTCGGAATTAGACTGATATTGACTAATATATTTACATGAAGCATAAAAGCATCTAATAAGACAAATACTACGCTTAAATTCACAAGCATTGTTTTGAAAATAAATGAATATTTCGCGTGACTAATGTATGCGTGCAATTCCCATGGGAAACAGAAAATCTGTTTAGGGTCAAAACGAAGTCGTGACTTTGAATGTTCATTTTAAAAGGAAGCACGCTACACCAATTGGACGATTGATACAACTGAACCTTTTGCTCCCTTTTCTTCCGCGTCAGATTTGTCTTTTTTCTGTACTAATCAAATATAGTAGAATCCCTCATATCCGGAATCCCTCATATCCGGAATCCCTCATACCCGGAATCCCTCATACCCGGAATCCCTCATATCCGGAATCCCTCATACCCGGAATCCCTCATACCCGGAATGCCTCATATCTGGAGTGACTCATATCCGGAATCCCTCATACCCGGAATGCCTCATATCTGGAGTGACTCATACCCGGAATGCCTCATATCTGGAGTGACTCATATCTGGAATCCCTCATACCCGGAATGCCTCATATCTGGAGTCCATCATACCCGGAATGCCTCATACCCGGAGTGACTCATATCTGGAGTCCATCATATCCGAACATGAATTTCATGTGTATATTTGAACTATTTGGGTGACATCTGAGTGATTTGAAATTTTTGTCTTTCAGGAAATTTACTTTGGATAAATGCTCATGCTTATTTCACCTTAATGGCTTGTTTGGTGCAAAAGATGAAGGGAATAAAAGGAAAAGAATAAATTTGGAGTTATCGCAAAAAGTTGAAATTTTAAACAGACTAGACGCTAGTGAGTGATCATTGAAAATAATGGCCGAGTTCAACATAGGTACGTCAATATTGTATGAAATAAAATCTTCCAATTAAACTATTGTCCAGCGTTCAAACTGTGACAATGAACAAATAAATAAACAAACTTTTCAAACTAAATCTCCTTCTCTAGCTGCAAAACTGTACGAATGGTTTTCTGAGAAGCGTTCAAAAATGATGGCTCTTTCAGAACCGATGCTCATAACAATGGTCACGTCGTTAAATGATGAATTGAATCTAAATTTAACCTGCAAATACAGCTGCGACGGGCTAAATCGTTTTAAAGTTCGTCATGGAATTAGGCAATCATCCCTAGTCGAGAAAACAAATCAGCAGATTGTAATGCAGCTACAATATTTTCTGCCTCTTTCCCATCGTTTCTGAAGGAAGAAGGATTTACTCATGATCAAATCTACAGTTGCGATGAAACTGGGTTGAACTGGAAATGTCTACCAAAAAAGACTTTAGCAGGAAAGGAAGAAAAAAGTGCTGCCAGATTCAAACAAAACAAGGAAAACCTCTTGTTTTTTGCAAACGCTTCTGGCTTACTCAAAACCAATCCCTTGCTGATAGGAAAGTCTGCACGCCCTCAGGCTTTCAAAGGATTGGTATACCTACCGGTAAAATATGAATCATCCAAAAAGTATTTGGGTGACTAAACCTATCTTTAAGAAGTGTTTTGATTTCAACAATATATTCCTGAAGATCGTTCACATTTTGAAACGTCACTAAACCAGATGATACCAAATGTTTGCTGGTCCTTGACAACTGTAAGGCTCACTCACACGAACCTAACGAATACTGTTTATTGTCAGCAATTGTCGCACCATTTATTCAACCAATAGACCAAGCATTAACAGCAAAGGCGAAGCGTTATTGCAAGAGTCATTTCATGATGCAGCTGATGCGAAAAGGTAGCAAATCATTAGAATTTCAAAAGAGTTTTGACATTAAAAATGCTGTTGTTGTTTTTTTGTTGTTTTTTGTTGTTTTTATTTTGCTTTTTTATTTATTTATTTATTTTTTTGCTCCGTGATGCATGGGAGTCTGTGAAATAAGAAACGCTTCTAAGCATGCAAAAAATTACTTCTAGGAGAACAAAATTAAATTGATGCAGATACATCAACATAAAATGATGAGATTGCAATGTAGATTTATGTAACACAAATTAAGAAGTACACGTTCTGAAGGAAAATTTAAAAATTGCTAACAACCAGAATCATTTGAGCAACATTAATTTTGATGAGTTGGTAGAATGGGTTAATGCAGTTAACGGCGATGAGTTAAATTATGAATCCTCGCTAGAACCCGCAGATGACAACAAGGGAATTCTGCAAGAAGATAGCGTCGAGATGCATTGTGATGAAACACGGACTGTAATTGAAAAAATCTATTGAACGTTTTGTCAGTTATATGGAAAGAAAGCCAGCATTCAATTATGAAGATTGCAATAACGGACGTAGCGTTAAAAATGTATTTCATTTAAAAAATATCAAGAACAAAAGCAAAACGAAATGCGGGAAAAATTTGAGTATGATAATAGAAGGGAAAGGATAAGCACGCAACAGCGATTAAAATGCCCTTTACATTATTTGTTTTGCATACGTGTCATACTTAATTTAATGAATTTTTAATTAACATTGCATAACTTATTTCTTTTTCTTTAAAATCAAATCCGTTATATTACACTAACCCTTAGCTTATTCCATTTACTGTGAAACATTGAAAATAAATGTTAAACCTGATATCAGGTCTTTTATTTAAATCGAAATATAAGCCCTCATATCCGGAAGGCCTTCTTAGTCCGATTGTCAGGGATTCTACTGTATTAATAACTACTTCTGGATCCTCGCCATACCTCATTAACCGATATTTTCGTGTCGCAGTATTATCTATAAGGGAAATCTAATCAAATTTAGTTTTATTTTTGTGACTTTTTTACTGAATACAGTACTGTTAGAAGGCGAGATAGTGTGGCGTAATTTAAATGTATGAAATTGCAGGAGGGGGAAAGAAGAGAAGATGAAGTCGTCGAATGTTTGTTTTCAAATTTGTGAACCCGTAGAATTTTAAATTGTTCCTCTCCACATTGATGCTCAGTTTTTATAGCGAAGGCAAATGCCATTTATTGACAAAGGGGGAAAACGTAGATTACACAAATTATCGAATATCCCGAACTGGATCTATAGCCTAAAGACAAATTTACCGTAGTTTGATAAATGTATATATGCACAAACATATCCCAAAGCAGAGATATCTAAAAAGCGGTAATATTTTGCATGAACTAATTTAGTAGCCGTAATATTAACTTGGAGTACTTAATAGGTAATGAAGCACTCATTTTTACGTTCAACAACCGCAATATGTACATAAAAAATGGTTTACGTTTAACGCTTAAAAGCCTCTGCCGATAATATTGTTCTTTATCAAACAGCAACTTTAGCGCAAATCATATACATATTCGAAGCGGAGGCTACTAGATATCTAAACAGCAGGTGCATTTAGCGTTTTTTTAGCTTCTGTGGGCTATAGGAAGCGAAGATTCACCATGGCGACACTGAAATCTCAAAGCAAAAGAGAAATGCAACCGAAATAGGTTCATTATATCTCTAAATGGATCGTAGAAGAGTTGTGATGTGGCGCAGTCAATAACAAATACAATTATTTCGTGTTTATGTTTGGATTCGGGTGTGGCGCAGGGAAAACCTGTTTCAACATGCTGAATAGTATGGTTACATAATAATATATAGTGTTATGACGTGGCATTCGTTGGTATCGCTGCTACTCTGAAATTTATCATTGAACGGTGACCTATGTATTACTCAGCTTCAGGATAAATTCCTACCATTAATGAACAAGTAAACTAAATAAATGTGTTATTCAAGTAGCTCTGTGTCACCGAGCCCATAATGATCAGAGCCAGCAGGAGGATCTTTAGGTAGTGTTCTGCCTACTCTTTCCCAATATAAACACGATATAGAATTTATGAAACGTGGTAGAGAAGCCACATTATTCGAAATGAATTGTACACACATATATCGTATTACTGGTCAATATATATGTATATATAAATATATATATAAAAATATATGTATATATAAATATATATATAAAAATATATGTATATATAAATATATATATAAAAATATATGTATATATAAATATATATATAAAAATATATGTATATATAAATATATATATAAATATATATGTATATATAAATATATATATAAATATATATGTATATATAAATATATATATAAATATATATATATATATATATATAAATATATATATATATATATATATATATATAAATATAAATATATATATATATATATAAATATATATATATATATATATAAATATATATATATATATAAATATATATATATAAATATATATATATATATAAATATATATATATATATATATAAATATATATATATATATATATAAATATATATATATATATATATAAATATATATATATATATATATAAATATATATATATATATAAATATATATATATATATAAATATATATATATATATAAATATATATATATATATAAATATATATATATATATATAAATATATATATATATATATATAAATATATATATATATATAAATATATATATATATATAAATATATATATATATATAAATATATATATATATATATATAAATATATATATATATATAAATATATATATATATATATATAAATATATATATATATATATATATATATATAAATATATATATATATAAATATATATAAATATATATATATAATATATATATATATATATATATATATATATATAAAATATATATATATATATATAAATATATATATATATAAATATATATATATAAATATATATATATATATATAAATATATATATATATATATAAATATATATATATATATATAAATATATATATATATATATATATAAATATATATATATATATATATAAATATATATATATATATATATATATAAATATATATATATATATATATATATAAATATATATATATATATATATAAATATATATATATATATATATATATATATATATATATAAATATATATATATATATATATATATATATATATAAATATATATATATAAATATATATATACACACACACACACACACACACATTCCCAAGGAGATAGACTCCAAATAGAACTCAATATCTAGGACAGAGTAAGAATATAATATAATTAAAAAGGCTCAAACACTAATATTCCACGGTTATAATTTATTACATTACGATCCAATAACTCAGACCTATAATTTCAACGATAAAATATTTTCCGCTTCCTTTTTCAATTTGTTGGTTTGATGAATTGGATCGTTATTACGATTCCAATGTAATAAATTATTACAATGTAATATTAGTTTTTGAGCCTTTTATATATATAATGGTACCGTAATTACTTTTCTTGTTGGCTACCGGATCATGTAATTGGATAATTGTGTAAGTTAGGTAGCAATTCGTCTTTTATAAATGTTTCTTTAAGACGACAAAAAAGTTATT
>CAXIWW010000476.1:57500-160000 GCA_964036315.1 Acanthosepion esculentum | reverse complement strand
CGGATTCACTTGGCTCCAGTGCGAACACATCGTATCAGCAAATAATTCGAAATGTCAGTTTGAATTTTCTTGAAGTTTTCGGGCCGGAATGGTAAATAATGTGAGCAGTTAAAGTCCGGGTGAATGTGTTGAG
The DNA here is from genome assembly GCA_964036315.1 of Acanthosepion esculentum. NCBI lineage: Eukaryota > Metazoa > Mollusca > Cephalopoda > Sepiida > Sepiidae > Acanthosepion > Acanthosepion esculentum. The sequence goes on along the minus strand of CAXIWW010000476.1, from coordinate 159,867 downwards.
GGTGGTGAGAGTAGGAGAAATCACTCGAGCTTTCATCTTTCGTGACGGGAACATTATCAGCTAAATACCATTCTAGGAGAAGATTTCTGGAATAATCTTTTGAAAAGGCCAACAGGAAGAAAATGCTGAATCAACCTTTACTTTGTTGTGAATGATACGTGTGAGGAAATAATGTCTGCATTCGTGAGCGCAAAAGTTAGGCAAGTGATATACTTAAGAAATATATTTTCTCCTAAGAAGAGAACATTAAGAAGATGTGTATAAACGGAGATAAAAATAGTCGTAATATTTATGGTAATTGTAGTAGAAGGTGCAGGAGAAGGAAGAATAAGTTACGTAATAATTATTATATAGCTTTAAACCATAGATGAATCGGTGATTTTTACAAGTATTATCTTCAATATTCAGGAAAGACCAAAGTTGAGACGTACTTCAAAGAAAATAGATTTCCGTCTCGATGGCAAAATTTCTATTAAGAATTCCTGAACATACTTTCCACGATAAATAAAATGCAGTGTAATTTTACAATTGTTAGATACACGTACAAAAATGTATATACATGTGAGAGATATATATATATATATATATATATATATATATATATATATATATATATATAGTAAGAATTACAGTTAAAGGTTAAAATATAAAATAATCTAAAGGTTCAATGCCAAAGTCGACAGAGCCTAAATATAATATAATCATATTCTCAATGTCAAAATCCACTACTTGGTTTTGCGTAACAACAATCATCAGGCGGATCTTGCAATCTTTTGTGAATTCTGTTGCTGTATTGTTTTTTACCGCAATAAAATATTTTCATTCTCTTTCACTCCTTTAATAGCCTTGTTTGCTTGGAATGAAACGATTATCATTTCGATTATCGCTTTGCTTGGTAGCTTGCTTGGGATGAAACGATTATCGCTTTGCTTGTTAGCATGCTTGGGATGAAAAGATTATCGCTTTGCTTGTTAGCATGCTTGGGATGAAAAGATTATCGCTTTGCTTGTTAGCATGCTTGGGATGAAAAGATTATCGCTTTGCTTGTTAGCATGCTTGGGATGAAAAGATTATCGCTTTGCTTGTTGGCATGCTTGGGATGAAAAGATTATCGCTTTGCTTGTTAGCATGCTTGGGATGAAAAGATTATCGCTTTGCTTGTTAGCATGCTTGGGATGAAAAGATTATCGCTTTGCTTGTTGGCATGCTTGGGATGAAAAGATTATCGCTTTGCTTGTTGGCATGCTTGGGATGAAAAGATTATCGCTTTGCTTGTTGGCATGCTTGGGATGAAAAGATTATCGCTTTGCTTGTTGGCATGCTTGGGATGAAAAGATTATCGCTTTGCTTGTTAGCTTGCTTGGGATGAAACGATTATCTTTTTGCTTGGTACCTTGCTTGGGATGAAACGATTATCACTTTGCTTGGCGTCAAATTTGTAAAATTATATGTGTGTGTGTGTGTGTGTGTGTGTGTGTGCCCGCGCGCCCACATTTCGAGTTTGTGTTGAAAAGTCTCCGGCTTTATCAAGAAGGCTTTCGCCAGCAAAAATTATGATTTTGAAACGTTTTTAAAGTTTTTAAAAGCATGCTGGCCTTACATATATATGTACGCTCTCTCACTCACACAAACATACATACATACATATATATATATATATATATATATATATATATATATATATATATATATATAACCATATGCATGCATGCAGTCATTGGGTTGTCCTTTAGAATGGAACATCTACCAAGCGAACCCATTAAGAGCATTTTCAATATGAGTAGGTATTTTGTCTTTCGTTCGCAAATCTTGTTGCCCAAGATCAGCATTCGAACAACCCTGTCAACCTCTTATCAACAAATATTGACAAATCCAGAAAAGGAGTTATCAGTAATTGTAAAAATCTCTCAATAAATGTGTCTAACGAAGGGAACTTCTCTTCCATTTCTACCTATTATTTTTTTCTTGTCTATTTTTCTTCTTTTTTCTCCTTCCTTTTCCTCCTTTCCTTCCTTCATAGAATACACTTTATTTTTTTCATTTCATTTTAGTCCCCATCCAGTCCATCGCATCATTCTGTTCATTCATTTCTGCTTTTTATTTCCTCACTTTCTTATATTTCTCTTTCTTCTTAATGTCTCCATTATCTTTTTTCCCAATGTCAGCCTTTGTTGATTTTTTTTCTCCTGTTTCTCTTTCTAACGCTGTTAAACTTTCATTTACAAAACAAACTCCAAATGGCAATGCCGTTCTCTTCTGCTTTGAGATCTGAAGCAACTTTCGTTGCAAAATTACTCGAAATATCCATAATTAGATTAAGGAGGCGGCCGGCCTCTTGGTCATTGCTTGTCATCTCTTCTCCGGGGGTCGATGCTAAGTACATTGTTGGCAAGCACGGATATTCTGATAAGATGGTTTGATTAGCCATTACTGATTTCGACTGTAAAACTACGGAAGCCAACCTGCTGGGCTGCCATGCCATTCATTGTTCACTGGGCCGAAAAACCTGCTGGTAGCCAACAGATAAATCCACTGAAAAACGTCTCGCTGTTTTACTTGTGCGAAATCTGCTAGCGAATGGCTATGTTGTTTAAGCAGATAATTAGGTGATAATAAGGCCCTAGGCTTAATTACTGGCGGCGATCGTAGATAATTTTTTTTCGGGTTGATTTAACGAAATTAACTTATAAAAGGAAGCAGATATGAAAGGGAATTCTGGAATTATTGTGTATACAATATTTTTAAAAAATCAGTCGAATATCAGTATATGGTTTGCTAAAATTATAAGCACGAGCGTGTATACACACGTAGACACATCTGTGTGTTATATATGTATGTATATACATATGTATATAGTTTGTTATATTTCTAGGGGTTAGAGTGCATAATATCGGAGTAGTATTTATAGATGGATTGTATTGATTTCTATTACCCTTCTCTCTCGCTCTGTCTATATATATATATATATATATATATATATATTGTGTGTGTAATTTTAATTTTTTTTAATTTTTAGATCTTATTAAAAACTTGACAAGCATATGCGTAACTGAAAATTTAAACTGCGTATTAAATTGTATTCTTGTCTGTGTCAATATCCCGTCTGGTCATCGGAACACAAGGCTTTTGCTGTCTTTTTTGCCCTAAGTGTCCCTATTCTGCGATCCATTCACACCAACTAGTTAATTTGGTTTCTCGCTGTTTCCTCCTGCTTCACTTACATTTACTATATCCTGTGTGTGTTAATTTCTCCAAACCCTCTTTCCGTATGTGACCCTAGGAATTTGTGCTCTTCTGATTTTCTTTATAAGTGTCATTTTCCTTCTTTTCCTTTAAAATTCCTCGGTGCTCGCATGTAAGTATCAATTGTTTGTTGTAGTTCCTAGTTTCTTTAAGATTTATTCGTTGGTCATATCTTCTGTCCATGCTGTTCTCATCATTCATCGCTAGAACCACACTGAGATAAAATAAAATTTGAAAATCATATTTAATCTTTTAGCCGACTTTAGGCTAGAATGTTGAACCTTTTGGCTTACTGAAATGTAATAGACACAGTCTGACCCCCTCCCCCCGACGTAAACGACATAAGATCCCCTGTGCTCAATCTGCGCGGACTGGGTGATGTCTCACGCGACCGAAAATTTGTGTACCGACCTCGCTAGACGCCATAAAAGCCAGCATTTGTTTACACCAGGGAGTTGCTTGAAGGGACGCTGGCAGTGCGACAGTAGCGAAGGAAAAGAATTTCGATAACTCGGCTGCAAGCTATTTCGGCTATATTGCAAACTATGTCAGAAGGAAAGTTTGATATCAAACTTTTATCAGTTTGACGGCTCAGCTTCCGAGCCAAACAGGGTCGAATGGATAGAAAAGGAGGAACTCGTTTGCCGGATGTGTGAAGTGAAGCGACCAAAACATGTGATTTCTCTAAGACTGTGCTTCAAGTATGTGCTGCGACTGGCAGCAGTATGAAACTGAGTCAGATAAGGTAAATACACTCGCACAGCGTGCACCACGGTATACATTGTCAAGAAAATCACTCCGTCTACGACGAAGGATCCTGTGAATCTGCTGTTAAATCTTGCCTGGAATGTCTGTCAATCGATCCTTCACCGATCCGATGGCGAAAAGGGAAACTGGAGACAGCAAGTATATGGCAGAGTCTAGGGATTGATATCGCCCATTACATAATGCTCACTACCTGACCCTGATAGACTGTGGGCCTACCTGGTTTGCCATTTGGCGAACTACTTTACAAGAAGATTCAGCTGTGAGATTCAAGTACTTTTTCTTTTTTTAGGACCTTACAGGTCCTGATAACGACATTTAACAGCAGGAGCTTTAGAACATTTGCTGGGACGTGGGGTGTCTGCCTGCGTTTTAGACGTGCATATGTGCTACCTGGAAACGGTATTGTTTCAATGATAGCACAGCTCCATTAAGCGAGATGCTACCAGAAAGCAATGCTCTGTCCAGTAAGCGATTTACTGGTACAAAGTTACGCCAAAGTATGGCGTTCGCAGTGCGACCGATCCGGCTAATGCTTTGTACCAGTATGAAGTCAGAGTGAAAGGTGTCGACAGGATCCCTCTGCAGGTGCTTGAGTCTGAGCAGAGTATGTACAAGAAAGGGGATACCGTACTAATAAGGACCCGCTGAACAGATGCCCGAGTAAACGGTGGTCGGGATAGTGTGACCGGATTTGTGAATCCCCAGACGGTTTATGTGGGGGGAATGTTGCACCATATGAGAGAATTTCCGCCCCTTTTCCTCATATAGTGAGAAATTCTGTGGAAGACGAAAAAACCACGTCGACAAAGCAGCAGATGTAAAAGGCCGCCTCCAGCTTCTACTTAGGTGATAGTGAGGTCAGTGTATGTAGTGGACACATCCTGTCCAGGTGTCATGTCTCTTTCGAATGTCTCCGTATCAGTTATCTCCCTTTAACTCAACTCTCCAAGTTTTTATTTACCTCAGCTACAGCCAGGAATTGAACTCACAACTCTTTCGGTAAAGCCACTGGATTCAACCAATGCTTTTATCCACCGGGACACATGGTCCGGTGGACGAAATAAAGGGTTTGGTTCGAAATTCCAATCACCTGAAAAACGCTGGAACGTACAATGGCCGAAACATTGTGAATGTGGCAACAAAGATGGGAACAATCCAAACAACATAGTGTAAATAATTACAATACCTCATCTCAGAAATAGAGGTAGATAAGGATTTTCTCTTCTGGGTATATGTGCAACTTTCATTCTTGTTGCTGTTTTGGGAAGTTCTCAAATGATTTTTGTTCTCCTTTTTTCTTTTCTAAAGCTCTTTGTTTGTGCTTTTTGTATTGCTGGTTTATGGGGTCAGTTGAAAGATTGTCTTTAATGGCTTGGCTTGTTTACAAGCAATCTCACTAGTTTGTAGGTAGTTTATGGGAGCACCTTTGCAATGGGATTTTTTTTAATTTGCCTTATATACTTCAGCCTTGAAAAAATTGATTTTCATCACCGATAATTATCTATTTGATTGAGGCATTAAAAAGTAATATATTTTCTTTATAAACGTCGGAAGTACGCACCGATAATTACATTTATATCTTCTAAGCTGAACTTACTACGTGGTGTGTTTCAGGCAGGTTCGCCTGATAAACTGAACTTAACACTTGGTGTGTGTCGGGCAATTTCATCCCTATTCATCCTAGTTTTGAATTCAGTTTTAATTCGCCTGAAGTGGTTGCCAACTTAATGCCTTTTCTCACTTGTTATTTAACCCATAGCTGGTGAGGAGAGAAAATATGTATTCATTTTTTCCCCAATGGTATTTGTGCGAAATACATGTGGTGCCTCTAATGAATTACGCGATATGTGATGTAACATGAATGCCACGAACTCGGCTGGAATTCGAACTATCCAATTTTGCGATATCAAACCTTGTAGAATTTTATGTTGGTGCACCTTGTAGGGATCGAACTACCTACTCTATAGTAGTCGTCTAAACCAAAGCTAGTTTGGCAACTTAGCGTGGGGCCTAATTAAGTAGGACATACATTATTTAAATTTATACGGAAAAGGGTTTTAATTTTATATTTTGAAAATGTTGTCCTTGTTAAAATCTTATAGAATCATAGGTCTGCTTGTTTGGACTGTAGATATATAGAAACCCCAGTGTGTTATGGGACACGTGACGGGTTATGACGAAAGTCAATCAATTTTATCTTAATCATGATTAATTACATGACTGCTTCAATAAAACGAAGTCAATAAAGATCATGCAATTATTTATACATATCACAGCTTTACTACTCTGTTGTGAGAATCTTTCCCTTTTTAAATATATTTTTCTCTCTTTCTCAGGGAAGTATAATGACATTTGTTTTTTTTTCGATCAACCACAGTTACGTGAGATCAAAATGGAGACAAAAAATCACTTTGTTTCGTTTGCATTTCTTTCACTTTAAAGTGATATTTTGAATGCTAAGCATATATCGGTTCACATAGAACAGAAGAAACCTTGCCAACATTTTTATTCAGTTTCGAAAAAAGGACTAGATTCGCAAGGGACTTATGTTTCGAGCCAGAATTACAATTGCTCATGAATAATGCAGTTCTCGTATCTTCTCCCGACGTTTCTTTTGCCGCAATTCCTTTTTATTAGATTCATGATATGATTTTTATTACATAACGGACTCCAACTAAGCCACATAGGCTCAAGGCATGTCTCCAGGCTTTGTCACATTACTTGATTCGTCCTGTAACTTGTACAAATTGTAGCCTTTATCATATCACCTTAAAGTGTCATATCAATATTCGGCGTCAACTTGAAATAGAAGTTAAAGCTGATGACAATGCCACCAGGAAATAATTGTACATGGTTTTTCAACCCATGATATAATGCAATTGTCATTATTTGATTTTAAAATGAAACATAATAATTGCAATATTTACTGTCGTTAAAGACGTGTTTCTATCAGAAAAAAGTCCCGAAAAATTACCCTGCGTTGTGAAGGTTACTTTCTTATTATGTGCTCATAGTGTCTTAAAAAAACGGATATTATCATACAGTTTCGGAAAAATGGGAAAAAACTGACATTATTAAGCTATGTTACACATGTTTCACAATATATTTATATCGTGATGCATATATAATGGTTTAATAATGAATGTATAAATGTTTTTATAATCATATAATACTGTAAACCTCATATTATAACAGTATTTCATTATTATAAATCTCTGTGCAACGCATTAGCATTGTACACGTGACCGAGTGTTTAGAAGACAAGCATTTCGATCATGAAAGCCGGGTTCAGTTCTCATTATGGTCGATTTGTCAATACCGGAATCATTGGGAAGTGCACGAAAACCATACAATGAGTTGACCCAAGATTTGTGAGTGAAACTGGTTAGGTGAAACTGTTTAGAATTTGCCGATACTTGTGATAGCACGAAGTTCAAGTCATTGTGAATTTGAGTGTGTACTGGCCTTGTTCGAATACTGATCACGCGCTGTCTTTCAAAAACTGTCCTCTCGGCATGGTTGTAGTATAAGCCATGGGTTGACCGTTTCAAGATACGGGACAAACATGTTTGACTAGGCATCCGCAACAGAAATTAGCTACTTATCCTAGAAGATGGGCATACTCGGAAACGAGCAGCCAGCCAACTGCCAGCTTATATTAACAGTATCGGCACTATGAAGAAAGTCCCCTAATAGTGATTCAATGTGATGTAATGGTTAGAAAGCTTGTCTCGTTTGATTGATTAAGATTGAATAGTGAGTTCAATCCTTACTTTCAGCCTTGTGTCACATCAAAGATACGCTTAGAAAATCACCATATAGTAACACTCAATGTAAATGTTCAGTGTATTACTTAACCATAAAGTGAACTTAAGTATAAATGGTACAAGTGGAATAAGAGTAAAAAATGACACAATTAATTTTGCGGCGTATTTCCTTACGCTATTTCCTCACACTACGGCTCCCAAAACATGCCACCCAGAGGCGCAAATCCTCTACTATCGACGATTTAGGTCTGACAATGCAGCCAACCATTAGTTTTGTACAAGCCGTTTTTATAATACTAAAATACTGAACTTCAAGCATTTTTTTTTTTACCATGATAAGAGAAAGAAAAAGAGAGAAAGAGAAAGAGAGAGAAAGAGAAAAAGAAAAAGAGAAAAACAAAGAAAAAAGAGAAAAAGTAAGAAAAAAAGAAAATATAAGATATGATTTCTATTGACATTGTTTTCAGGTGTAATTTGTTTCATTGTTAATCACTTTTATCAAAACATAACAGAAGCTAGATTTTGATAATACTATTGAAAGTATCACATTTAAAATAAAGATATTATATAATTAGATTTTAATTTGATTCCTGTTTATTAGTTACTTATTTCTTGGTCTTGTTTGAAGAAAATAAGACTGATGATGGCGAAATTTATGAACCATCTCTACTGTGGACATATTAAGTACGTCCACAAATTTCCTGAAACTTAGATTGCTTGCTCTCTAAACATACATTTTCAAGGCACCTTGAATTGTCAGTGCCTATATTTTGTATTTTAAAACTAATCGCCCCTTTTCTGAATCAGCGGAAATATACAGCAACGTACAATACGACCTATTTTGTGATATATTTTTATTATGTTTTAGGATTGTCGTTTAGCAGTCTGTACTAAAGTTTATCCGATCGAAACCAAAATGGCTGCACCAATGAAAAATCGCCGTCAGCGGCCTTTTTTTAGTATGAAAAAATAGGGAAAAAATTATTATGGTATATTTGTTTTGGGTTGGGTTTAGAGATTGGGAAGAATGGAGATCAAGAGACAGCAAGGCGCACCGTAAAAAATTACGAGAGATATTCAGTGAGATATAGACCCAAAATAATTTTATTAAAATAAAAGAAAATTTACTAAATTCACGTTTCAGTAAATAATTTTAATGCCGTCACCCTTTCCCCAAAACTACCGAGAGCCGAAATTTATTCGGATTGAAAAAATAATTTTTAACAATAGTCATTTACTTCCGGTTGCAATTTCCTGTTATTTTTCTACCAACAATGCGAGAATGAATGTGTTAATTAGATTTTAATCCAATTTCTGTTTATACGTTATTTCTTTGTTGACCCTGTGCAAAAAAATAATTCTGATGTTGAACGCCAGTTATTAATCACGTTGAATATCATATTTGATTAAAAGTAACATTTTCCGAGTGGAAAATTATTAATTTAATTGTATTTAAAATATCTTAGTCCTTGAAATATTTCTTGGTACTTATTTACTATGCATGGAGTGCTGTTCAAAACTGTTCTTAAATGATTGCAACACATATCCAGCCAATATTTTCGTTTGTTTTAGAGAAATAAAAATTTAATTGTAAAAGATCATGCATGCATGAATAACGTTTTCCGTCAAAATACACTCTTTCCTCTGTATAGTACGCACTCTGTCAGAGGTGAGATTAAAGTCACAAATTTGAAATTTGTTTTCCGTTCACATGCGAAATGATGCTTACATGTGTGAATACGGTTTTTCTATCAATTATATACTTTTCACCAAATTGCCAATTCTGACTTGGATAATTTCATATTTGTTAACTTTGGACGTAAACCAACGCAGCGTAAAAAATTAGGTTAGCTATAAAGAGACTTTTCATGTAAACAATTATGAAAGATAAAAAGCATATCAATATTTTATTCTTGAAAGAAATGTCTTATTCGAAACTCAATAAAATTTGTTTGTTCGTGTCTGTAGGAAAATTTATATTAGTGTTTGTTTGAAAAGGTTTTTTTCCTAATGTAATTGTATAGAATCATATCCGAAGCAAGAGACATACACAGATAGGGGTAAAGTGATATATAGTGTGGAATTCATACTTTTATAATATATGCATTCATCTTCATTAATTTATTTTGGAAGGGCGATAGATACGTGAACAGAGAGCTAAGAATATAGATATTCTTACTTTGCTTCACCAGTGATGTTTGGACGGGCTTTCCTTATCCGTCTGCGACACTCAGGTGATCAGTGAAGCCTCTGAGGGAGAAACATATTTTCCTCATTGGCTGCAGGAGAGGGTTTGGCGGGTGCTCTGGCTGTGTGGATCTGCCTTTTTCTTTTATCCTAAATCGAGCTGAAATAAATTTTAATGAAGAGACTTAAAAAAAAAAAAGATATCAAGAAAAATTACGATATTGTTTCCCTTTGAAAGATAAAAGCGAAAACTAAAATCTATTCAATTTGCTGACGAGTAATTAGAAAATTTTTAACTCCATATTTATTTTAAAACGTCACAGTTTACTAAATAATAAAGAGGCTCTTTCTGTTATAAATTATTTTATATATCACGTCTTTTGAGTACACCTTTCCTGCATTTTGTTGCTGAAAGTAGTACCTGCCATTCCACCCCCTTTGTCTTGTTCTGCTACCCATTAACTGAAATTTGCCTTCTGTATGTCTCAACTTAAATTCTCTTCACATTATGTATCCAGAAATTTCTCAACATTTCCTCATAGTTCCTATTGTCCTTAAAACCTTATATATACCCGATCAATGTATATCACCTTGATTTATAAGTATTAACGAAATATTGACTATATAATTTTTTACCAGTGAATTAAGTGCATTGCGAAGGAAGAAAATTATATTAAAAAACGAAAAGTAAAATTGATGCTTTTTTTTCTTCATTAGGCTACGGACTTATTGATATAATATACATAGGAAGTAATAAAATGGCAGGGGACGAGAATAGCCTTGTGCAGTTAAAGTATTTTGGAATAAACCTTGATATTTTGTAGCAGTACCATTAATATTAAATGCAAAACGTTCTGTAGGTTAGAACTAGATATAACCTCGGATTGTATTTCTTCATTGTGTCGTGTCCCTTCAAGTCGTGCGCAATCACCACAATTCACAAAATTTTATCCTTTTACTGGCCCTCAGGAGAAAAAAAAACATCACAAATGCAGTCAACATATTCAGCATAATAAATACTTTGTCATACATTGATATATATATGTATGTATATCAGTGTATGTGTTTATTATACTGAATATGTTGATTGCATTTGTGAGAGGGCCAGTAAAAGGATAAAATGTTGTGGATTGTGGTGATTGCGCACGAGTCGTGCGCAATCACCACAATATCGGATAATGATTTTGAAGTAGCCATGTATTTCCGATTAACGTAAGAAATATCTGTCAGGTTGAAGATGTTGGTTGCGTTTGGGAGAAAAAATTTTTTAGATTTTTTTTTTCTGTTTTTCTTCTTGCTAATTTCTGTTTTGGTTATTTCTGTTTGTTTTTGTTTTTTTATTGTTTTTGTTCTTTTCTGTTTTTTCTGTCTTTTGTTTTGTTATTTTTTGTTTTCTGTTTTTTTTCTTTTTTCTGTTCTTTGTTTTCTGTTTTTCCTCTGTTTTTCCTCTTTGTTTTCTGTTTTTCCTCTCTGTTTTCTGTTTTTCCTCTCTGTTTTCTGTTTTTCCTCTCTGTTTTCTGTTTTTCCTCTTTGTTTTCTGTTTTTCCTCTTTGTTTTCTGTTTTTCCTCTTTGTTTTCTGTTTTTCCTCTTTGTTTTCTGTTTTTTTCTTTTTTCTTTTTCTTTTCTGTTTTTCTATTTTTCCTTTTTCTTTTCTGTTTTTCTATTTTTTCTTTTCTGTTTTTCTTTTCTGTTTTTCATCTTCTGGTTTTTTGTTTTTCTGTTTTTCGTTTTTTTATGTTTTTTTATGTTCTGTGTTTTTTTCTTCAGTTTTTGGGTTTTTTCAGTTTTGTGTTTTTTCTCGTTTTTTTTCCGTTTTCCATTTCGCTTTTTCTCTGTTTTTTCTACATTTTTTCTACTCTTTTTTTCTCTCTGTTTTTCTTCAGTTTTCCTCTTTCTCTGTCTTTCTGCTCTGTTTTTTTTTTCTTCTTCTCTGTTTTTAAATTATTTGCAAGATGACAACATCAATTAATTTCACTTCGGTTATTATGCACATTTTACCTTTTACTTTTTCGGGGAAATTTCTGGCAAACATTCAAAGACAAGACCTTTTACTACTAAATTATCTACTGAAGGCCAGCAGAATTGGACTAATTCCAACAAGGTTCAAGTAGAACCAGTGTTCCATTTACTGTTTGGGAGAAGGCTTTCTTTGGCAGTTGATTAAACTTCTAAACCCATTCAATGTCTCTTGTGACCATCCATGCCAATCATGGTGCTACAGTCGTGAAAAAAAGTTAATATTTTTTTCTCTCTTTAAGCAAGGCATTTGAAAATTGTGCCAAACATTTGCATAATTTTCTTTAAGTAAATGCACTGCAAAGGAATGAAGCTTTTGGAATAAATAGCAAAACTGGGACAATTGATTTTTAACGTACCATAACGCTAGTAGCATATAAAATAATTTCCTAAACTGAATTCCCTATTATAAAAGAACCATGATCACAGTAAGGTATTTGTATTTTGAGTCCACGATTCATGACATTTTAATTTTTGAATTTCCAATCAATGAAATTAATACTGTGCTTAAATAATTCAAGCAGAAGTGTCTCCATTCTAATAAAAATAAGATGAAGTATGTATAAAACTCTGTCAGCTTTTCTTTCATTAATTTCTTACAGCATAGTTCATCCGAACTCTGACATGCTTTTAACAACTTCCGTTTCGTTAATATTGTTTCTCTTCAGTTATTAAGATTACAATAAAAATATCACATTTGAATTACATTTTGATTTGCAGCTGATGAGGAATAGAAATTGAATTTATTCCCTACTAAAATATTGATGTTTACTATTCTGGAGTAATTGCTCATTATTAATTTTGCTTTCAATTAAATGATTTTTTTTCGTAGATTCGCGATTGCTTATTTGCAGACTAGTTTAACGATGCTTAAAAAATGGCGGTACCATTTAAATATTTTTCTCACATTTTACAAGTATAATACACTCGCTAAATGTATCTGCGAACTAGAAAGGTTTTAAAAGATAAAAATAATTTAAGACATAAATTATAGCGTTTTATTTCTTAACTTTGAAATAACATAAAATTACATTTCTGTTACATTAAAAGTCAGGAAGATTGCATAGTTCATTCCTCTGTCAAAACAGTCTATATCTGATAGTGAGCACATAAATATAGGAAATTTTAAACGCATATGTAATTACTGTAGTGGATACCCATGTTTAATTAGATTTTTCATAATCAGTGTAAATTTCCACTACCATCCTGTGTATTCGAGAAATTGCGCTCTATATATGTGAATTTATATTTGGTTAAAATTTGCTATATTTATGTAGGGTTCAATAATAGTCAGAGAGTACCTGATTAAAGTTTATATATATATATATATATATATATATATATATATATATATATAATAGAGAGAGAGAGACACACAGATACTACCGTAAAATATTGTAAGTTTCTAATAATTTCTATCTTATTGAGTGGATGTTTTTGAAATTCACAATAGTTTAAAATGATCAAAGACTTTTTTTTACCCAGTACTGTATACCTATAAAATGTTTTTTTTTGTTCAGATATAAATAATTCTACAATACCGTAATTACTAAGATGGCATTCTGTTCACCATTAACTAATATAGATTTTAGTTAGCAATTCTAATTTCATATATTAATCTATGTCAGAAGCGTTAACTATTTAGAGATATGCGTATGTTTATAATGTAGCCATTTTGTGTGGAAAAGCATCCCATGCATATACATTTAGAGATTAACATTCTCTCTCTCTCTCATATATGTTGCAGTCGTCTAGTTATCAAGCAAAATTACACGCAGAATTCCTTTTTCGGCTTATATATTATATTATGTATTATTTTTGTGCCTATTAATGTAGAAATGATATAAGGGGGAAACAATTGTTCAGCTGGTATGTCTACAAAGATCACTTTTAAGTACTGAGAGTGATTTACATATACAATGACATATGGACGAAGTAAAATTACCTTCCGTATTGTCCTTACACGTAACAATTGCAGGCTGGACGCCGGCAGCCTGATGGCGTTTCATGTGATGTTTTAGGCTAACCGAGAATTTGGCTGTCTTACCACATTTGTTTTCAGCAGGGTAATGAATTCTGGGGTTATCTTATGAAAATTAGAAATAAAACCTTGTCATTTGCTGCAACTATTAAGCCAGATTCTCTTTTCTCGCTGCCAGTTTCAATTGTAAATCTTGGACTAATATACACACAGATATCGCGAATTATATATGTGGATATGATGCCTGGCCCCTGTCAAAGGGGGGCAATACATAAACAACATCTTAATGTTACTATTACCTCGTCAATGGGGTAATTACAGGAGTATAGATAAACCAAGTGCTTGTTCACCTTTCTCGGTGACTTTAATGCAAATTACCCCCACCACAAAAAAACAAAAAACAAATTCAAAGGTACAATCATCATAACCCTCCAGAAAAACAAGAGCAATCTTACTGTTCAAAATGTTAAGATAACAAGCTACTTTCTCTTGCTGGCAAAATCTTCGAGGGAATTCTATAAGATAGACAAGGAACAGCCCCCCACCCCCTGCAAACCAGTAGTACAATTCTTAGTTCAATCTAGAAAAGATGTAAGGAGTAAAGGTGTCAAGGGTTATATGTCCCTGCTGGCGTTTGAAACATATATTTGATACTCTGTAAGCAGTGTTGAAACCAAAAGCTCGGCGGAGATGAAAAACTACGAAATTGCGTACATTCACGTGCATTTAAATGACAACCTGTTCAGTCTAAAGTGGCTGGAGGTCTACACTTAAACTACATGACAGCTAGTAAGGGAATCTCTGTTCGCAGACGACTTGGCACTAGTAGTCACTCAAAATTAGCCGTTCAACAAAGAATTACTCGCTTTGTATAGGTTAGTGGTTCTCAACCTGAATCCATATGGATACTGTGGGATTCAGATAACATTACTGGGGACCACAGGGATCCATTTTAAGATGGCTTATTATGAGTTTTTTTTTTTTTTAGTGTACATAAATGTTCCAAAGAATTTACTTGTTAAATATAAGTTTATTTTCATTAAATTAGTTTACTTCAAAATAAAGTATGTATATATATTTACTATTTCTGTAATACAATTCCTAAACTTATCCATTAGTAAAAAATAAATTGAGTTTTTTTTTCTTCATCGAATGGTTATGGGGGTCCGCAAAAAAAAAGTCTAAGTGGTCCATTGGTAAAAAAAAAAGAAGTAAGGAACCACTGGTCTAGGTTAACAAATCTGTTAGTTTAGGTCATTATGTAGAAAACCGTAATTCTTCATTAGGTCTGCACCCTGTAAAGTTTACCAATCATCTTTTGTATTTATCGGTTCAACAAAGTTGAAGGAGCTTCTTGATTTCATTCTTGTATTTAGTCAGCCAGTGATTTGGTTTTGCGTGAATAAATTGAGTATAAGTAGCCAGGGTGTTGAAGTAACTACTGAGATATATTCTCTGTTCATACCTTATTTTTATAGATCGAAATATTTAAGTATATGTTCTGTTTATAAAAAACAATATTGATATTTATCTGCTTGAATTTTCGAGAACAGTAATTCAACCTTGCTAACCAGATACTTCCTCTGTCGTTAAATGGTACACAACGGTTTTGTGTAGGATACAGCTTCGGAGGACGTATTTTCTATGAAATTTCTCGGACATTCAGGCCAGTAAATGTTTTTAATACTGTTTATTATAAACAGAGCATTTACTTAAATATTTGTATCTATAAAAATAAGTATAAACAGAAAATATATTAAAATATTTGTCGGACTTTATAATATATGCAACAGTGTGCGCCCTAGAAAGTTAGACACAATTTCTTAAGTATTTGTATGATTAAGACCTTCAAATATTTATTAAAATAGTATATATTACAAACGTGTAGAGAAAATAGGGATTTAACTTTTTAGACTTGACGTTTCAGAATTGTTCTTTCGCCGCAAGACACCGCGTGCAATACGGATTGATCTGGTTGCAATTATCATCCAATCAATTTACTACAATCAAACAAAAGTACGACAAAACTGCGAACTATAATTTAGTAGTAGCTAACGAAACTTATTCCTTATTATTAAATGATCTAATTTTTTTAGATGTTTTTTCCTTAAGAAGTTGATATTATGATAGTGCTTATAGCAGACATCGAAAGGAAAGTAAAGGAACTCTTAGAGAAGGAAAGAGAATAAAGAACTAAATATCAGTTGTAAGAAGATAGGTGTGATTGTCAGTAAAAGAAACAGCCTAACATGCGAATTGGAGACCGCAAATTCAAGTAAGTACAAAAATTTAAATATTTAGGAAGTATTTTAACAGGACTAAAAAGGGGGGTGTTGTCACCGAAATCCAAAGCAGCATTCTGATAGCAAAAGATGCATTTAAAAAGTTAAGCAATGTATTTAGAAACAGGAAAATATCATTAGAAACAGAAAAAATTACCTAAGTGATATGTAATATCAGTTGCCCTATATGACAGTGAATTCCGGACAGTCTCCTCACAGATGAAGGGAGTTGTGATTCTACAGCAGGAGTAACGACGACGTTTTAGAGAAAATGAAAACAAAATGACATTTATACATAGAATCAGAAAGAGATAGTTGAAATTTCCAGAGCATATAATTAGAAAAGAGGACTTAGAAATTTTGACACTCACCCGATGTCAAGGAGAGACAGAGGAAACCAGCGCATAACCTACCAAACAAGCTTGCCAAAACAAGGATTATCAGAAATAACAAAAAGGTAACATTTACTAAGAGCTACAAAGGCCATGGAATTGTAGATGGCCTTGATCACCCACGTCGTTAACGGACATAACCCATAGAAGAATCTCCCCATATATGCGGGTGACAGCTCTTGTACGAAGTTGGGCTAAAAAGTTCTCTACTGGCCACGCAGGAACTTCAAAATGTTGATATTTGGGAAGTGGATTGAGCTGAGAACTTTTCATCACCTCCTCTTATATGTCAATATGCATATGTACACCTTTGTATTTTGGGGAGAGTGCATTGATATTCATAATAAAATTATTTATAACACGAAGAGTGTTTATTTATATATATATATATATATATATATATATATATATATATATATATATATATATATATATATATATATATATACACGAGAGATGTCTGTGTGTGTGTATATATATATATATATATATATATATATATATATATATATATATATATAATGTGTGTGTGTATGTATATATTGTTTGAGTCGTGCTCATACTTTTAACTCCTGTCGCGTTCTTTCTTTGAATTATAAAAAAGAAAACCACGGGGTGGGAAAACTTCATATTTTCTTTAGATTGGAATCCGTTATTTGCTGTTCACCGCATTGGTTTCTCTTCTGAAGATAATTTACAGAAATGTAACTTTCGTATGAACAAGAGATTCAAAGAAAGCATAAGCCAAAAAGTTCTTTGAAATATGTACACTTTAAGATTTATTTTCGTAAAAGAATGTCACTTTCAGGATAATTCTTTTTAACCAAATAATAACAAATATAAAGGGAACTCACTGGTTTCAGACATGTATCATTTCAGTGATATTCAGGGCAAAGAAGTTCGAGAAAATTATTTGAGCCGTGGTTCAAGTCCCTGCAGCAAAGGAAGTATTTAAAACGTGTTTTTTTTAGACCTGCGGATGGGCACACGTTCATCAAAGAACATTCTCATAAAAAATTCTCCTCATAGAATTACAGGCTCCTTTTCAAAGTAGAGAACTAAAAAAAGACTTTAACGAATGACTTTGGTTAAGCGAATGACATAACGTTTCTTTGATTTTGAAAATATTCCCGTTACTTACCATAAAAAATAATTTGTATCAAAATAGCAACCACAAATTATCTCAACTCTCGCACTTTTATTTTTTAAAGCGAAAAGCACGATCTTCAAAATTAATATTAATCGTCCATTCTCAAACTTCTGAACCAATAAAAACATTCACGTTTCAGTAGATATGCGATTAGATAGGAAGTTTTAAAGCAGAGATTTTTCTACATATATTTGATGTTTTTTTTCGTGACTTCTGAATTTGATGGAAAGAAAATAGTTGCTGACCTCTTGTTCTCAAGAAAATTCCCCACATATCACGATATGAAATAACTGAATGATAAGTGAAAATAAATCATTAAACATCTATACAAAACTAGGTAACGTTACTGAAACACTATTAAAAATTGCGTTGTTTATTCTCAAACATTAGATATTTTAATCGAGACTTTGTCTTTTAAGCGTAAGTAAATCACACATACTTGTGTTTGTTATTTTGAAAAGCATTTCATCTGGGTCCACAAGAAAAATTTATTAAGCAAATCGCGCGCGCACACATTCATATAAATAAGCCTGCCTTATTTTTCTTCAAGGGTTTTCTTGTTGACTAATATCAAGTGCTTCACTAAATCATAAAAGCAAGCATCTGCGATATACAGACCTTCACACACACACTATATATATATATATATATATATATATATATATAAAGTTGTTTTAGGCAGCAATCCTTCATTTATGCATGTTTCATTAAAAACCGCAGACAAGTTACTACGATTAAGCTTTTTATTTAATTTTTCTTGCGTTCGAACAAGTGTTTTCTTTTTCGGACACACTGTAGAAACTGTCCAAATGTTCTATAACTCAGTGCACTTTCGGCTATACTTTTAGCCATTATCAAGGATGATTTTATTTTTTCTGTTTGAGTGTGTGCGTTGTGTGTATGTTTTGAGTTTTATAGAGCTGTTTTATTTTCCGAGCACAGCACACTGTGGCTGTGTTCGTAGTTAATATTATTAAGTTTTGGCTTTTTCTTTATTATTAAGGCTTCCATTATTTTTAATCATGTTTTACAGGTGGATGAGTTTATTATGTTCATATATTCTACTAGTATGTTTCGGATGGACATTTTCTACGCACTCTCTATCCCCCCAAAAATGAAAACACTGTTCGAACAAGAAAAAATAAACAAAAAAATTTATCGTAGTACCTTGTCTGTCGTTTTTAATGAAATAAAAATATTATATATATATACTTACACATATTAATCAGTTAACCAAGTTGATAATGCCACTAATATGCAAGTAGCTATAGGAGTGAAAAAGAATGAAAAACACAACAACTGTAGACCCCGATGTATGTGCGTGCGATCACACATATATATTTCTTCTTGCTATATACTTTAATTTAATGGGTACATCTATGTGAGTTTCTGTCCTTGTTTTTTATTTTCCTGAACAGGTTGAATGTTATGAATTCCACTGCTTAAAAAAAATAAAATAAAAAAAAAAATAATTTCGGATCCTGGCTATTATACTATCGCCCACCATATCCGCCATTCCAAACGATTCTGTCGTTCTCAATGTGTATTGGAGATATTTTATAATTAATACTGAACTTCTCGAGATTGTCAGTGAGAAAAGCATTGAAGGTATGTCCCGGATATATATTGTGGACTAAAAACTATCGTTTGCAAATGCAGTCGTTCTTTAATGACTGGCTACAGGCGGGCGGAACTGAGAGCAAATCCGGAAAAGATTTCGGGAATTTTTAGAAGAGACCCTCACCTCCTATGGACGCGGCCAGACATAGATTGCTGATGTAGGGAAAGTGGTTGAAAGGTAATCTAGTTCACTTTCCTTTCAAAAATTAACTCTGCAGAAACAGTGGAGAAGAAGCAGCTGCGATGTAAAACTAGGATTTTCTCCAAATACCACATCTGTAGCCAATGTCGAAAAACCTTCATTCGCGATATCTCACCCCTCTCTCTCTCCGTCTGTCTGTCTCTATCTATCCATCTCTGTGCACGCGTATATATACTGGGTTACCGTCAAACGCAACAAACAGAAATCAGTAGCCGCCTTTCAAAATCCACTGATATATATTATATTTCTTCAGCGACAGTCATTCACTCCTGTATTTCACTGCTACTAACAAGTAGGGATTTTCTCCTGATGACGGCCATCTTGGTCGAAACTAGTCAAGGAAAGTAATTGAAATAATAAAAAAAAATATTAATATACAAGCCAGTATGTCCGAAAATTTTAATTTTTTAATATTTTTTTATTGTCCAAAACACACACACACACACACACACGACTTATTCAGCACCTCGTAGACTCCATCCATGGAGGGAGGCGTTACCTGTTATTAGGTATAGTTTCTATTTTTGAGGTCTTCAGTGATTATATATATATATATATATATATATATATATATATACACTAGCTTAAAAAGCGCCGTATCGACAGGCGTTTAATTTAGTTCATACGGAGGGCTCTTGATTGGGCCTTCGGTTTGTTCAGGAGTTTGAGAGTCACTAAGTCCTTGCATATTTTTAACATTGGAAGCTCTCCTGGCTGCTGTTTGGTCTGGGTTTTCATTTGTACTGCACTTTCTTTTCCTCACTGCAACCTTGGCTCTTTTGATTGCAATCTGGTCCTCTGTTAGCGGAGATTTCATTTTGCAAGGCATACTGCTGCCATATGTGTTAGGCAACAAAAAACTAAAGAAATCAAAATTGATCGCTGCTTTTAAGTATTCCCTTGATATTTAAGATTATCTTTTAAAAGTTCAACGATAATTCTTCTTCCGCCATTTAATTTAAGGACCATTTGACGTAGGTCCTTACTTTCTGTACAAGAAATATTTCATCGGTGGCTTACGCAATTAATTTCAATTATGCCCAACTTTATTTCCAAGTTATGAAACATAGTTATCGTAAAAAAAATCACTTAAAAATTTGCGGAAAATAATCGCAGTAATGAAAAATTGAGAATCCAAAATTTCAGGATTGAGGGTTCAATATATTGGGCTAGGAGTAAATCTGAAAAAGTGTGACACACGGACATTCACGCGCGTGCGCACACATACATACATATACATATATATATATATATACACTGCGTGCCAAATTATTATCGAGATAACTTTTTTCTAACCTTTCCAGAAACCGTCCAATCAATTCACACAATGTTGACAACACTGACCTGCGCAATGTGAACAAACTGACGCCATATTTGTTATCAGCACTGTGATTGGGCCGTAAAAGCAGTTTAAGTGATGCTGAAAAGAAAACTATCACCTCAGAACTCTCAAAAGGTAAATCTACATTGAAATTTCTAAAATGATAGGGAGGTGTCATCAAACAGTGAAAAAGTTCACCGCCGACCCTACACAAGTACGCAAAAGGGCAGATAAAGGCAAGCCGAGGGTTATTTCACGTCGTCTCATGTCACGACTTAAACGAGAGGCCCCGAAGTACCCTGGACTTACCAGTCAAGAGCTTTTCAGTCGCATTGGGGATCCGACTGTGTCTAAAAGTACTCGGTGTCTGTATCTGAGGGAAATAGCAACAACAGTCAAACCTGTATCGAAGCCTCCGTTGACGAGAAATCACATTCAAAATCGATTGAAATGGACCGAGGACAATATGAAGATTGACTTCTCTAAAGTTTTGTTCACAGACGAAACTCGAGCAACACTTGATGGGCCAGATAGATGGTGCAAAGCCTGGGTAATGAACGGACAGAATCGCCATCAGCGTTTGAGGCGCCAACAAGGCGGTGGAGGCTTAATGATCTGGGGTGGTATTATTGGAAAAACATTAGTGGGCCCATGGAGAGTACCAGATGGCGTCAAAATGACTGCTGATGCATACATAGCGTTTATGAAGGAGCATCTTGAACCGTGGATGAAAAGGCAAAGAGTTGCCTTCAGAAGGGCCATTGTTTTTATGCAAGATAATGCTCCCTCACATGCTGCTCACAAGACTATTGAATATTTGAAACAGTTAGGCTTCGATGGACCTCAAAAAATGAAGTGGCCAGCAAATTCTCCGGATTTGAACCCAATCGAATACCTTTGGAGCATCATGAAGCGAAGACTGTACGCCAACGGACGACAATTCAGGAGCAACTGAGCTGAGTTGTGGGAAGCAATTCTTGACATATCTCGCGGCATTACAGCAGATGACATCCTACAATTAACAAATTCTATGGATCGTCGACTTCAAGTAATTTCAAAACAGGGAAAGCACATTCCCTATTAATTTGTTTAAAACTGTGCCTTTGTTTGTATCTGTTATTTGTTTGATTATCTTATTTATTAGCTTCTTTTGATCATAAACATTCACGTGCAACATTAATAAACGTTTTGTTTGCTCAATTCTGAGAATTTTACTAAACCTTTCTAGTAATTTGGCACGCTCAAATCACCGTGCTGATAACAAATATGGCGCCAGTTTGTTTACATTGCGCAGATCAGTACATAAATTTCAGTGATTGCGCAGGTCAGTGTTGCCAACATTGTGTTAAAATTCTGTGTGAATTGATTGGACGGTTTTTGAAATATTAGAAAAAAGTTATCTCGATAATAATTTGGCACGCATTGTGTGTATGTATGTATGTATGTGTGTGTATGTATATATATATAATGTATATATATATATATGAGAGAAGGATTGACTACATATCAGCAAAGCATGATCAGTTTCACGGCACGAGTGATTTTCAGGCCGTGTGTTACTACTCCTTGTGCAGGCAACTATATATCGGTTAGTGGAAAAACGGTCCTTCCCAGTTTTTTGATTGGGGCTAATGATTTGATTATTTATTGTTTTGACCACGTGTTTGTTTATTTTCTTCTTTTTTTATTTCGCTTTTTCTTTATTTTATTTAGACTCTTATTTATTGTATACTTTCTCGGATCTGAATTTTGATATTTGAAAGTATGTTTTAGATTTAGGTTATGGAGTATTTAGTCTTCTGAATCCTAGTAGGAATTTGTTTTCGTATCTGCACTTTGGAATACGTTTTTGCCTTTCATTTCGGAATTTATACTGTATTTAAAAAATGGATATTGGTATTTTCTCAGGCTAAAGCTGACGTCGTTTTAAGGTATAGTTATCAGCTTGTTTTATTTTGATTATTCTGCCTTTTATGTCATTTGTATTGTTCAGTTTCCATATATTTTTAGAATGCTGTGCTCTTTGAATATTTTTTGTTATTAAA
The DNA here is from genome assembly GCA_964036315.1 of Acanthosepion esculentum. Taxonomy (NCBI): domain Eukaryota; kingdom Metazoa; phylum Mollusca; class Cephalopoda; order Sepiida; family Sepiidae; genus Acanthosepion; species Acanthosepion esculentum. The sequence goes on along the minus strand of CAXIWW010000476.1, from coordinate 136,892 downwards.
TGATATTAAGTGTGAGTATCTTTTGTTTTCAGTGATCTTCTGCCACATATATTTTTCTGGGTTTCCTTTGATCTAACAGTTGCTTCGTTTATTACGTTGGTTTGTAATAACACATATCTCTCTCATATATATATATATATATAATATATATGCAATCCTTTCGATTATTTTGATTTATTTTTAATTAATCATTCTAGATTTGATTTCATAGGAAATGAGTGAGTATTGATGTTATTTTATTTCCCCCATTACTAATTTTTTAGTAATGTTTGCATACATTTTGATCCCCAGTGAAAAGATGTAAGCAAATTATATCATAACAGCTAAAAGGTTCTTATATTTCCTGCGTATTATAATGCCGAAACTCACTTTAGTAGGCTTCTATCAATTTATTTTATAAATTAAACATTGATTGACTTTTGAAATCATGATGAAAATTCCAAAGACATGAAAAAGAAATACATTAAGGCCTTCAAGTGGTTTGAAATACTCCGTTCTACTATCTTATCGCTTCCATATTAATGCAAAAAGATTGGCATTGTATTAAAGCTCTCAAATTCGGATAATCTAAGGAAGACTTTTATACAAAGTACATTTTAATACACTTCGTCACCTAACTTATACGTTTCTCTTTGTGATGTTTACTTAAGTGATAATTCCATTCTTTACCCAATATCCTTAATACATAATGTGTTGGTTTACGGCTTTCTTGTAAAAACATTAATGCGCATATTAAAATCTAGAGTAAATATATCACATCTGTGTGCATCTAAATGGCCCCTTCTCTCATATATATATATATATATATGTGTGTACGTGTGTGCATGTTAAAGTAGTTTCTATATATTTGAACGTATGCACGATTGCATTATGGGGGTAATTGATAGCGTCAAAAAGTATGATAATTTTGCTTTCATTCGTATCACAAATGTCTTATTTACTGATTTTAAAGAGGTTATAATTACCAAAAGTTACTTCCGCCACCGTTGCTGTTGAACCCTTATATATGTGCCTCTCACTGCATCAGGCAAAATGATTGATTTTCCATCGTCATATACAATGTATTAACATTGTTGTAAGTCTCTTCAACGGAAGGTAAATATTTCAGTTTTCGCTGAGGGCAAACAGAAACCCAAAATTAGATCAAATTCCTTCTATCTGCTCATGAATACAAGCTTGTAATATATAATATATATATATAATTCTTTTCTTGTAAACTGCACTTACAAACGTGTTAAATAAATGTATAGCTTTTTTTTTCTCCTTGTTCATTTTATGAATAAATCAAAGTCTATCGGCCATCAAAATGTTTAAATTATTTAAAGACCAGCATTAAATTCCATTTTCAATTAAAATTGGAAAGATCTCTTCGTTTCTTTTTGCTTTTGATTGCAACCGTTTCTTTTCTGAGTGATGCACTTTATCAATTCTTGTATTGATGGAAGTGCCGAAAGAATACGGTTGAAAGATGTTTTTGTTTTAAAATTGCAAATCGTCGAGACGATATAACAGGTTATGAATTGCTGCCTACCGAAATATTTTATTCGGGATTAAATCTAAAGACAGAATTTATTAATATCCAGTTTTATTGCTATCGTGTCTCTTTCTCTCATTTGCACGCACACACATACACATTTGCAGAAGAATGAAAACTATTGTTGTAAATACAACTTGTTTTTAAAACGGTGCGCAATATCAGAGATAGAGCCACTACAGTTAGTTACAGACAAACAATTAAAATCGCTTAAAATTCCAGTCACTGCAAACTTGTTTGCGAGACTGTCAGTTTAATGACTATTTGTTCGTCAAGTACGAATATTTCTGGTGTGTAATATATATATAAAGAAACATAGTTTTAAGGTGTGCTATATTTATGGGATAAAGTGCTCAATATCAGAGATAGAGCGTATGTAAATATAAATATATAAGTGAACTTCAATGTTCACTTTTATACATCGATTTCGCTCCATGCAAAGCAGTAAAGTCCGTACGACACAAGGAGTTACTCGGTGTGGAATAATTAGAAAATAGAAATATTGCTAGGAAGCAGTAAGAGGAAAACGTATTCAGGAGGAGAGTAGATAACAATTGATATAGCATTTAAATTTTGGAAGAATAAAGTTTGCTTGAAAGTATGGAGCCGAAAGGGTGCTCTAGAAGCGAGAAAAGAAACTTTTAGCACAGCATGGAATTTACGGTTACGTCTAGCAAGCTACACTGTAAATTGTTGAGATCTCGCCCCAAGTCTCGTACTGCGTTTAAATTAAAAAAAGTCTAGCTGCCATGGCGAAGAGCTCATTCGAACAATTCTCATGAAAGCATTTATAGAAAAAACACAGGGAAGCAACTTTACGGCGGTGGTATAATGTATGATAATATACAATAATATGATGATGTGGAAAAGCTATAAAAGACGCCTCTAGCCGAGAGCGTCGGTTTTCCTGGCTTTATTTTTAAAAGTTTCGTTAATGTTAATTTCATTTGTTCGTCGACGATGTGTTAGGGAAATTACTGTTGATTAGGGTTTGTATGATTTAATGTTGCGAAGTTTCTCGAAAAATATTACTAAGTTCCTAAGAAAAAAAAATGACGCCAAACCCTTCCCTCACGCAAACAAAATAAACGTCCCATTAACTTATTCTATCGTAACCAAATGCACCATAATTATAAGCAGGATGAAAAAGCAATTGACGTAATTCAACGGTACATATCAACTAATGATCCTAACAAACACTTAAGATTTATCATCTATTACAATAAGTTCAAAACATCTAATATAATTATTACCAACACCACCAGACCTTATAAATGCCCCCTATACAAAAATAATGTTGTTTGTGAATTCTCATTCCCCCTGGGAGATTTCATCTCCAACACTAAAAATCAAAAGACAACAGTAAATACTTACATTGGGCATACATGCACCACACTCTCTGCTTGGGAACTGCCGTGTATACTACTTTTCAGAGGACGTATGTTTTCATGGTCAAACTCCTTGAGGAGTACTTCATTTATACTTGTATTTTTCTTCTTCTCCCCAGTTTCCTTTTATTTCATTTGACGCACGCATACACACAAATAATAGATAAACATACACGTTCAAGTAACTGCTGCTCACATCCCGCGCATATTACACAGAATAGATGTTGCCGCTGTTATTTGCGTACCAAGTAGGTTTTATGGGGTTTTGTTTCTAGTTCCGCACACAATCGGTTTTAGGTTCAGATTTATTCTTCTCTCAGACTGGTTACCAATCCAATTTGCATTTCTATTAAACCTTACATGTGGGGGGGGGGAGTCTACCTCTTCTTTTCCCCACATTCTTACCATTCCAAGGATAATTGTCCCCAAAGCGAACGCAACGGTCCTCGAATGGAATTTGAACTCAAAGCACGGATTCCCCTTTCCACGCAGTTAACCGCTACACTACGAGTACATCTTACTTCTACGTATTTTATGCTGAATAAAGAAAGCCTAATATCCTCTGATGGGTCTCAAGTTATCTATTCAAAGATGATCAATAGAGAAAATCATTAAATTCCTGTTTTGGAATACAGGTACCTTGTACAAGGATGTGCTGAAAATTCTTAACAAAATAAAAAAAAAAGTGATTCAAATTTTTGGCATGTGGGTAGAGCTAAGACTTTTTCAGCACCATTCTTATCTTCATTCAAAAACATTTCAAAAATCTTCTGGAACAAATTAGAATCAAATAGGAAATCTGTTAAGAAAAATGCTAAAAAACAACGTGTGATCTTAAGAGAAAACTTTAAGATCAACATTTTACTTGTTAAAACTACGCGCATATCAGTCACACATAGATATACTGACGGAGTTTTAACGATATTACCCCAAATGCGAAAGATGACTATAGATCTTCTCACTTTCTTTTTACATCTCTGGAGTCCCCTACCTCCTTGTCTCCTAAGTGCAATACATAATATAACTTATATTGACATATACCATATGTCATTTAAAAATTTTGGTTCAAAAAAACATTTTATTACACCTGCTAATATCGTTTAAGATTCGGTTTAACTTGTATTTTCAAAAGTAGTGTACTCTGAAAGTGATGTACAGAATATCACATTTATATTGAAATGATGCCAACTAAAAAATTCAAGCCAGTAAATATTTAAATTTTAATTAGGAAATGGAATAGATTCTTTGCACAAAAAACTACTATAAATATCCTCCAAGCTTTTATTGCATTCTTTCTGTTGATGAGCGGCTTTCCTGACAGATGGGATTACATTCTTTTAGCTTCGTTGTGATACTTGACACAGTGAATAAAAAATACTTAATCATTATTTCAGCATTTTATTTTCGTGAGTCTAAGATAAGTAATCGGTGAGCAATGAGATATATATTTTTAAGTCGCTGTGTTTACGTTTATTGGTTGAAAATATTTACTTGATATCCCTTAGAGATTTTTACAGTTTACATAAAATACTGAAACATTTCTTTCCCACGTTTATATTCTATTGAGTCTTGTGGCAATAATGAAAGAGTTCATCTTACATTTTAAATTTTGTAGCATATCAAAATTTGGCGCATGTTTTTATTTTTGTAAAATTCATTAAATGTTAGACTTTTAGTAAAGGTCATGGGAATCGGTTTCGAATTTTCAATAAGATAGTGTTCTTCTGATTCACATTATTCTTCGATTCTTTCCAGTGGAATCGTTCCTCTTCAGAAAGTCTCTGGACATCCTAGCACTTTACGAAACTAATCTTAATTCTTCAATACTCTTTTCTAACTTCTCGATTTCTGACTACCTTCCTCTCTAAAGTCCATATGCATGTCCTGGGAGTTTATATCTGCGAACATCTCCTGGTGCTTAGGGAACTCTCACTTGAATCTCCAGACCATTCTTACATATGTCTCCGTATATCTCTGCTTAACTGTCAGCTGTCTCTTTTCTTTCCTCTCAAGACTGTTGCGTGCTAGATGGTATTTCCCATATTAGGAACAACGCCATCTCCCTACACCGTTTACAAACATTCGTGACTTTTATACCCACCGTACCAAGTTGCTAAAACACACTGTCACTGACCTCGCTGGCATCCAAACCCTTAACTTTTCAACACTCAATCTCTCACGTAAGTGGATAACTCCCTTACGCGTTTTCCCAGTAATCCTGACAGAAACGTTTCTCTTCTCGATCTCTTTTTTACTTATATACCCGACTCTTGTACTATGCAGCTCTGCCCTCTTGGCAACTCTGATCATGCGGTAGTGTCTGTAAACGTCTTCCGCTCTCCGACCAACCAAAAGCTTCCCGCCAACAGAATATCCTTCTGTTATCAACGAGCAGATTGGGACTCGTTCCGGGATTTCCTTCATGACGTCACATGGAAAGAAGTTTTTAATCATTCTGAGGTCTCCTTCTGGGTTAAAGCCGGCATCGATGTTTTAATTCCAGCAAGGAAATACAAAGTTAAACCGCGTTCATCACCTTGGTTCTCACCTGCTCGCTCAGCCGTTATAGCCCATAGGAATCACTTCTTCCGTCTCTACCAGAGTGACACATCTAATTGCAACAAACGTCTTTTTGTCTCTGCTCGTTACGAGAGCGAGCGTGTCTTCAATGAAGCGAAGTTATTGTTTGCTGATAGAATGAAACAATATTTCGCATGTTCGGTTCCAGAGATTATTGGCGGCACTGTAAGAGCGTGCTGAACAAAAGCAAATCCTCTACTTCCCCTCTTCAATCAATTCGAAGTCCTGACGTCTACAGTAGATAAGGTGAAAGAATTTGCCCAGAAATTCTCTTCCAACTCAACACCCGACTTGTCTGGAGTACCCACACCTGATTCCCCCCTAGAAGTGAGGCTCTACTGCGTGATATGCGCATAACCCCATCACTTGTCTCAGATATCGTTTCTAAATTAGACTCGCATAAGGCAAGAGGTGGAAATAGGATACCAGCCGTTGTCCTAAAGAAATATGCTCCTGAGCTGGCTCCAATTCTCTACAAACTCTACAACTATTGCCTCGCTGCCTCCTGTTTTCCAGCTTATTGGAAGTCTTCAGAACCGTCTGGCCCCTCTAACTATCGCCCTATTAGTTTCCTACCTCGTTTCGGCAAAGTATTCAAGGCTGTAATTTATTCTGAATTGGTTATGCATCTTACCTCTCACGACTTACACTCTGAAAAACAATATGGATTCCGTTTTGCCAAGTCTTCCGCTGATATGCTTAGGCCATCACTGAATATGTATATCAAGCTCTGAATAATAATGGCAAAGATTGTACTGTGGTTCTATGTATCTCAAAGGTATTTGACAGGGTTTAGAATGCTGGTCTTCTACATAAGCTTCAGAGTTACGGTGGTACAGGACGATTGTTGTATTTAATGCAATCATTCCTATGAAATCGTGAAATGAAGGTCGTTCTGAACGGAATCGCTTCCAGATATTTTCAAACAAACGTGGGTGTCCCCCACGGATCTATATTGTGTCCTACACTTTTTCTGATCTTTATAAATGATCTTATTGATGTCATCAGTTCCCAAGTAGGCATTTATGCAGATGACACTACCATTTACTCCTGTCTCAATGGCAAATCCGTTAGAGCTTACAAAGTTAACCAGGCCGCTTCTTTTGAAAAGTACTGCCAATCAGTGGACAACTGAGGAAGAAAATGGCCTGTAAATTTTAATGCCTCCAAAACAAAACTGCATTCATTTAACCATCATAGAGAAACATATCTGATGCTCGACTCCAGGAGAGCGTCTCACTGCGCCTTTCTTATCTCATGTTTTCAACTGACCTGAAGTGGAACAGCTACCTTGAATCAATAGTTGCATCTATTGCAAGGAAAGTTGGGTCACTATGTCGTACCAGAATGTTTTTCTCGTCAGAGTCCATCTTGAACATTTACAAATCTACCATTCGTCCGTGCATTCAATACTGTTGCCATATCTGGTCTGGTGCTCTTGTTATTCATCCTGAGGTTCTTGACAAAATCCAAAGAAGAATCTGCAATGTTATCGATCCGGATTTGGCATCTCGACTTCAATCACTTTCACATAGACGTAATGTGGCCTCCCTCTGTATTTTCTATAAATATTTTCATTGCAACTGCTTTGCCGAGCATTTCTCTCTGGTATGCGGACATGAATTTAAGCATGCTACTAGATTAGCATCTAAGTCCCATCCTTTTACTGTTGAAATAGTTAAATTTAATTGCCACTCCTACTCCAACAGTTTCTTTTTTTGCACTTCCCGATTGTGGAACTCCCTTCCGCTTACTTGTTTCACTGATAACTACAATCTTCAAAAGATAGAATACAACGTCATCTTCTGTTGACTTAAACCCCGTTCGTCTTTTATCCTTTCCTCAATCCCCACTCTACCCACTATTTTCTCTCACTTTCACTCTCTGTAACCCCTGACTAATAGTGGTACTCTTGCCTTGCTTGGTGTGAAAACTTTTTAAAAAATTGTCTTCAACCTTTCCTGTTACTGTGACTTTACGACACCTCAAACAAATGTACACTCTACTACTGCCTCAATTATTGAAGTTTTTCAGAATATCTATGTAGGCACCTTTCTTTCTTTTCGGTTAATAGGCATTTTTATTCACGTTGAGAATCCAGAATCTTTTTCCAACTCTGAAACTTGTCCTCTTCCTTCGTCACATCTATCTTAAAGTCTTGTTTTATTAATGATTTTGCGATGATTGCTCAGGACATATGTGTGACTTCACCCCTGACAAGAAATTCCGATGATCATATATTTAATGATTACATGGTAACTCACAACATATTCATTACAAATGGTCAAATATTAATTTGTTTTTTATGGTTTATCAACCTTCTGTGGGTTATTTGAATCTGAAACACAATATTGATTGTAAGAATAATTCTTTTTGCGAGTAAATATTACATTCACAATTTATTTTACGAATAACAAAGATTTTCCCATCATTTAACCCATAGCTGGTGGAGATTGATTCAGACCATTCTCAAGAATATCTGCGCGTAAGTGAATGAAAAGAACCAGACTAGAACTCTAGATTGTTACTCTAACAATAATCAATGAACTGCAAAGTGAGTTAGTGTAGATCGAATAAGATTAATCAACATTTTTGTCATCAACTAATCTAATATAATGTAAACTGACGCAAGGATATTATAAGCAATCAATAAAGTTCAATAAAAACATGTCTGGCACACCTTTATTAGTTTATTCTAAAGTGAGAAGTTGAGTAAGAGAACGAATTGACAATGAAAGAGAGAGGTAAGATAACATACCTATTGAGATAGCGAGCTACGAACGAAGAAAGAAAGAAACATACAAACCTAGATAAAATGATAGATAAGGAAATGACATAGTTTCGAACGAAAAAAGAACGAAAACCGAGATAGATATATATATATCAAGACAATTAGATAGAAAAAGTGTTATAACGGAAAGTTATCAGAGTAGATATTGAAAATAAAACTTTCTCTCCATTTTTGGACATGCAGCGGCTAGCCAAACAGAAATTTAAAATTCGTCGCAATATTAAACTCCAATTTTAAACTATCATCAGACTATTTTGATGAAATATAAAATGTTCTGTAACTCACGTTCTTTTACACAATATCCGTAATTTCACGACATAACGTTTCGCACGAGTAAATATTGGTGCAAAAACTTTAGCAAATTGATGATTATTCGATTTCAGTTGGGTTTATTTTTAATGTTTTTGCAACAAATACCAGTCAGCCAATGTTCTAAAAGAATGACGAATAATATCAGTTTATAGAATTTAATTAAGAAAATATACTTAAGTACACTGTCGTCCTGGGTACGACGTTAAACTGCATCCAACAGCAAGGCCTCTGATCAGGAGGTTTTGAGGAAGCGTGGAACCACCTCTTAATTGCTGGTGTTCCCAGGTCCACCCTGACCCGGGGTGGTAGCACCTGTAGGGTCCCAGCTATGGGAAAATAGTGAACTTCCAGGTATTTTCCAGTACATTGAAACAATGATGTTGCCAGCTATACGTTTTTGAAACAATGATGTTGCCAGCTATACGTTTTTGAAACAATGATGTTGCCAGCTATACGTTTTTGAAACAATGATGTTGCCAGCTATACGTTTTTGAAACAATGATGTTGCCAGCTATACGTTTTTGATATATTTAGTAAATACTGGATCTGGCATTAAATAACCCATAGTGGTTGATATGCCATAAAACCCCAAACAACCAACCAACCAACCAGACTATATCCGTGTCCTGGGTATGACGATTAACTACGTCCAACAGCAAGGCCTCTGATAATACGTTTTTGAAAAAATAATGTTGCCAGCTGTACGTTTTTAAAAAAATATTACCAGCTATACTTTATTTTATTATTTCTTTTTTTTTTTTTTTTTTTTTTTTTTTTCGAAAGAATAGTGTAGCCGGTTATACGCTTTTGAAAAATATTACCAGCTATACGTTTTTGAGGAAAAATATCATCAGCTATAAGTTTTTGAGAGAAAAAAATATTACAAAAAAAAAAGTTGTCTGCATTAAATGACCCATTGACGTTGATGTGCCGTAAAACAAACCAAACCAAACCTTAAGTACACTGTTTAATTATCTTTTAAGAGCAGACAGATTTAGGAATGAAATAAATATCGCAGCCAATAAAAATATAGAAACTTCATTGTTTACTAAAATCGTGTTGATGCATCAGTGAATTAAAAAACATGTGAGTGTCTAGTTCATAATTTTGTTTGAAATGTAGAAGACGAAAATTTAAGTATAAAAGAATCGTGATAAATAGAATTTCAGCGCTGTTCAAATATGAGACTGTAAACAACTTGGTTTCTTCAGTGTGCTGTTTTTCTTCAGGATGTGAGCGATCATAGCTACCCAGAACTTCCAATACTTCGTAATTCGTGGCAATGCTTGTCTATTTACTGTTCTTCCCATTGCCAGTTTTTTTAGATTGGGTTACACGCTGTTATCCTCTGTACCGCTTACCTTCAATATGTTCCGTGAGTTTATCGGCGTTCTTTTCTCATTATGCGTTCCAGAAATTTCAACTCTTTTGGTTTTATGTATAGTTGTCCTTTTTGGTTTTATGTATGATTATATTTTTGTTTCCATAACACATTGAATACATACTCCAGCCATGGTATTCTCAGCATCCTTCTGTAGAACCTCATCTCTTTTGCTTAATTCTTTTCATCTATGAGGAAATTGTCCAGCATTCAATGCCTTATAGGAACACGGACATTACATAAGAATTCAGTACTATTCATTGTTTCAAACGAAATTTTCCCGTTTCTTAATACCTTGTTTAATTTCTGGAAGGCAACACAGATTATTAGGTTGATTCAACAATTCTCAGTATCATTTTAGAAGTATCTCTGAAATTTAGTTTTTGCATTAATCTAAGTTCTGTTGCTTTGCAATTTGTCAACTGTAGTGTAATGTATAGAAATGTGAGAAAAATACTGATCCGAGAAAAATGGATTCCACATGTACCTATAAAGAAAAAGAAAAAAAATGATCTATTGTTCGGCATTCAAACACATGCGTTTCGCTTTTTGGACAAAAAAAACGATTGGCAATAATAGATTAGTTACAAGAATGCAAGACCAACAAAAAATGTTGCTAGATTCAGGGCACCTTTTATATTTTAACCCTAATGGAATATTCAGAAAAGTTCTGTGTTTGGTTCAAATGGAATTCTTTTCTTACAAACTATTGGAAAATGAACAAACTGTCACTGCACCACGCTACAGTAAGCAGTTGGCTTGACTGAATGCTACATTAGAATAGAAAACACATTTTTCTAGACAAGAAAATTCCAGATTTTTATTTTGGTATCCCTTCTTGGTTAACTTTTCAGCGTTCACTCTCACAAGATTTAAAAGACCAAAGTCAGAGAATAGTTAATCTTTCTTACTTACGATCAGGAAAGCACGTATTTAACTCTAGAGAAAACTGTCCGTGGAGCAGCTGCAAAAAATTGTGGATCTCGAAACATCCCTTAACACATCGAATCAAAACCGGAATTGTTCTTTCCTGATGGAATACAATATATAATCGATTATAGTGCGAGTTTTTATGATCAGTTTTTTTTACGCAAAAAAATAGGGGGGTGCACTACAAACAAGTAATTTTTGAAGAGGTTAAAAATCATGCATTTTTCGGTGGCCGGTTACACTGTATTATATACGGTACTCAGTTTATGAGAAAAAATTACCTGTGTTCATAAAAACGAAACAGATAATTTATAAGTGAATTAAAATGCTGCGGATTATCTTCTATATAAATAAAATGCAGTGTATGTATGCCTGGCTGTCTGTCCGCCCATTTTTTCGATCTCGGTGAATAATAAACAACCTGAATTAACAGGTAGTAAATACTGTAGTTACACACGACTAAAAATTAAATAACTCATTTAAAGTTAAATTTAAATATCAAACAGTGAAAGGTTTTAAAAATAATTGTTTTTTTAAAGGTTTAACTTTAATTTCGGTTTTCGTCGCAGTAACAATTAATACCGTCTAATTAAACCGTAATTAAAACTGAAGCGGGGTACGGCACGTTACTCATGTTTGTTTGTTTTTTTCTTTTTCTATCACTCGTACTGTGACATATTCAAAATATTACATAGTTCGGATTCCCTAATGTCTTTTGAGACAGTCTTTGTGTGAAGGGATCATAAAGAATGGCGATTTTCAAAGACAATAAAAATTGCGCAAACAAAAACAAAATGTAAACAAACTACGGAGATCGGTTGCGTATACGAAGAAAGATTATGCCGAATTAAGGTGTCGAATAAAGATAAAATAATTCTATTTCTAAATTCTTATAACTTTTACGTATATAGACGATGCAGGTAAAAGCACGTAGGCGGAACAGTCCACCGCAAAACCTAGCCTGAAGGGCGGCTTCTAGACTAGTTAGGAATAAAATATTTTCTCCAAATTAGCTAGAAACCATTGCATCAATCTAATACTAAACATTCATATTTAGACTTAACCATATCACATTGCGCATTGATATGTAGCTGAAGTAGTTGCGTATTTACCTCTGGTGCTAATGATTGATGTTCAAGCCCAGATGAAAATCCAGAATTTTCAATGTTTATTTTCATGATAGGTAAGTTGTTCGCCATTTAGAAGATAATCTAACACACTCTTCTCAACCAATATTTCAGCTTAATAATAATTAACTTAATTCTATTGACTGATAAGAATCAAGGACTAGCAAGCAGAAGGTTTTTGTATGATATATAATAAGCGTCATGTTTACTGGGCAACCTGGTATGCATGCGTCCAGGCTTCAACTGTGAGTTGGAACGTCTATCCTGCTTCTGAAAAAATCTGACACTCTGAAGTTGTGCCGAAGAACTCACTTCACAGTCGAGCAGCTTCTCACAGATTATTGATGTAACTGGCATAACGGGGGATGGCACAAAAGCAAGATGTCTTTGTATTAAAATCGACTTACACTTTGAATTCCGTCCCGAATGAGACACAACTTTATCATGACTTTTAAGAAAGCACACAGAGAATCTAAGATCACTGCTTTCAATTTGACTTCTACTCATTTTTCCTATTTCATAGTTTTATGTTGGTTGTTGTATTGTTCTATCTTCAGTCTTTTCCTATTGGAATCCAATATCAGAAGCACCAAAGTTGTATATCATGAGGTTCTTTTAAAATACGGGCTTACTTCATTTGATTTGTGCGTCAGAATATTTTTCAGCAACTGCTACATTTTATGTGTATAACTGTGTAAATAATCATTAGTATACGTGTTACTATATTTGATGTTATTTTTCATCAACACCATCTGTGTTCCGAAAGAGATGAAATAATACACGTCGCTTTTAGAATATTGTTGATACTAATCGAACCTTAGTGCTTATTGTAAAATTTTCTATTTCCAAACATACGTTTAAACGATTATTTATATATTACTTTTTTAAAGGTGTTTTTATTATGCGACATTATTTCTTATTACTACGAAGGTAAGTAAAAGATTATCCATACTTTCGCCATAACACATCTTTACGTTTGTCAACTGCCTTTTGCTCTTGCATGCTTATAGTTGGTACTAGTGTCGCCCCAGTATTCTTGCTGTTGTTACAATTTAGATATGGCCGCTCTACTAGCAATGTGCTCCAAGGAAGAACAAAGAGCAGTGATCTCTTATCTCTTATCGGAAGGTGTGTCAGGGGCTGAAATTCATCGGAGGCCTTTAACACAATACGGCGACAGTGCACTACTGCATAGAAATGTGTATAATTGGACGGAGAGGTTTAAAAGGGATCGGACAAGCGTGATGCACAAAGAGAGATCAGGACGCTCGTCAGCTTCCTCAAAATCGAGAGACAGTAATCATCGATGAGGTAGCATGTCCTCTGTCGGATCACAGATTTTTGTCCCTCTTTGGTGCACACTGCTAGCGGAGCGGCCATGTTTACACTGTGACAACGGCAACAAAACTGGCTCAATCAAGATCAAACTTAAATCGCCTGACAAAAATCGTACCAACTATAAGCACGTAATGTCAGAAGGCAGTGTGACTAACCTAAAGATATGTTATGGCCAAAGAGCGGATAATTTATTTATTTACATTTGATAAATATTATTTTAGTGAGAACATGTCTGAGGCCGGTTTTTATTAGTTTTATTGTTTAATAAAATAAAAAACTAGGTTGGCAACTCAAAGTCGTTTATAGTAATATATAATTATGAGTTTATTTGCATAATTTGTACGTACCAGTGTGTAAGCCAATATCTATTATATATCATCGGTTCCTCGAGTATAAAGAAGCGTCTTGGACGATAAAAGAAGGATTCAAAATATGTTCAATTCATTAATAAAATCAAGGTAATTAAAATATTTTAGTTCAATCCTTGCCCTAAAATACTACAGATTTGTCCGTAAAATTTCGCTGTATAAATTCGGAATATTAAGACACTCCACAACAGATGATGAATGACTGAAATTATACAGACAAGAAAGGATATATCATTAAATAATGACATAATAAAACAAATATTCTGCGTCCTTGCTTTTAATATTTTTCAAATGTTTCCTTCCCGTATGAACATTGAGACTGGCAATAAAAAATGTGCATCTTCTCTGTGACTTATTCTTTCCTGTCGTGGACGATCATGGCTCTCCACAATTTCTTATATATTTTTTTTACCATGCTTCTTTGTCCTTTTTCTGTCATCAATTTACTCGTAAAAGAAGTTATCCGTTTTTCTTTATGCATAATTCCTCAATTAAGCCTTTACGTAAATCGTCAGTATGTACCTTTAATATAGGCATGTTAGTGTAATATTTGCAGATATATTAGACAACATTATTATTTGTTAGAAACTAACTTGTTATAGAATAAAGCAACTTTTATAAAATGAATTAATATAACACATGGTCATTAAAATAATAGATTTTATCTAGCGACCAATTTTAGTAAATATATATCAATAAAATCTAATTTAAAAAATTAACTTAATTAAAATTAATTACAAATTACAAAAATATAAGTCTGAAATTTAACGATAGACATACATTAAATAAGATAGTTGTATGCTCAGAAAAATAATTATGGAATTCGTATGAGAATTAAGTTATATTTTGAAACAGAAAACAAATTCCTGTAAAAGTTGTATGCTGTCGACTCTCTGAAGATTAATATTGCTAAAAGAAAAAGTAATTTTCTTTCTTATAAAAATAATATTTTTGCAGATAGTCATGGGATGGTTATTAGCGCGAAAAGTGGTATTGGTATGCCAAGTTCAAATTCTAGCCGGGTTTGTTTCATTCACTTGACAGTCTAAGGTTAAATGTCAGAAGATTGGGCTCTCTTACCTTGGTTGGCAGCCAGACTAAGAGAAAGAAAACCCTGAATTCAAAACCAGCTTAAAGCAAGATCAACTACCTCGGGCTATCTTACTCTAGACACAACCACTGCTGTTACGGTTACAGTATATTTGATACCTTTGTGTTTCTGATAGTTTACGGGATTTGGGATCGAAAAAAATCATTTTATATCTCCACTGATGATCAATATATTTATACAGTAGGTTGATAGTATTAAATAGAGAACTAAATGTTTGCTTATTTGTCTCTACTTTTAATATTGCAGAGATTACATCTACTCATTAGATTTTATTGTAAACTCAAATTCATTTTCACCAATTCCATTTTTCTTATATATAATTTTAAAGACGTTAGTTAATGGCGTAAACTGATTTGTTTTTTGTATCTATAATGATTTTATTGTGTGATGTAAATTTATTTGAAATTGTTCGTTTATATTCCTTTTATTCGGTATTGGATATTTTGGATTACGGATGCGTGTAAAAGTTTGCCTACGTCAAGATTTAATGACTCTCAACTCAGAAAAGCATATTGCAGAACTTCAAATCTATTATGGACCGTATTTAGTCTGATCTACTGTAAATCGTCAGTGATAATAGATTAACAGAAATTAAATAAAAGCGATATCATAGATTCAAAGATCTAAAATCACTATTTTTTATTTTGACAAACAAGACATATTTTTCTTTGTCTTTTTTATTGCCTTAAAAAAACATCCAAGAGATCCAGAATATATCTGATATCGCTTATCTGGCATTCAAATTTGTAATGAGATCAAAGTGAAATTTCTTTCCCCGACTTATAATTATCCTCTACGTGACAGCAGCTAATTGCTCTACAAATTTTCTATTTGATTAACCGAGATAGTTATCACGTGACTTATTATTAATAATAATAATAATAATAATAATACAGCAGCAGAAGATGATTTACTTATCGGGTGATTATAACTATTCCACGTAGGCCCCGATGATTCTGACTGGAAGAGATAATAATTCGAGGGTAGCTTTTAAAACACTCTTTATTGCGAAGAAGCAACCTAAAGCGCTCTCAAATGTAGAGACATGGCTTTTCTTACTAGAGACCCGCAAAAATCCACTCATTATTTTTTACTTTGAAATTCTAATGAAAACAAAAACTTATTCAAAATTTAATGTACAGGTATAATGTCATTATGAAGTCAAAGCATATTTATACATATCAAAGAGATAAGTCAACAGTAATGCTTCCATATTGATCTCATGGTCAGCAAGATGGATGATTAGCAGTCAGTTCGATCCTCAACAAGTGGCTCCTATTTGTGGGTTCGTGCTAAAACTAAACTACAAAGTCAATAAAGACACTTCTGACAAAAGGCTTAGAAAAGTGATCTTGTAAGCACTTGCGTGAGTGATTTCGATCCTTATGGATGTCACCCCTACTTGTAACTTTAAATTAAACTACTCTTTGTAAGTAAAGGCACCTGATCATAGTGTACTGGTTAACAAGCTGATTTTTTTAGTTCATTGTTGTTGATTTTGATCCTCACTAGGTGAGTTCATCATACATTTGGGCTTTGCTCCAGAACTAAGTTATACCTATTAAATAGTTACAGAATTGGTTAGCGTACACGAACTGTCTGCAAATAATGTGAAACTGACATTCAATGTTTTTTGTATTAATTATTCTCTGAACATTTTGCCAGAATTGAAACATTTATGCGCAACACTCTTTCCGATTTACAGAAATGATCTGCTTAAGAATATGCACAAGTCATTTGTAAACATCTATGCCGATGATACGACGATATACGGGTGCACCTCTAAAACTTCTGACAGAGACTGGCAGCTGATCTCTCTTCCGATCTAGGACTAACTTCCTAGTGGGGGAAGGGGAATTGGCTGGTTAAATTCACTGCATCGAAAAACAAACTAGTTACATTCCATCATCGCCGATCGGACCCCGAACTACCGAGAGTCACGATGAACTGATATCCCCTAAAGGAGGCACCATGCCTTGATAGATTACTCACCCCTGACCGCAAATGGAACTCGTCGTACATCGATCCATCGCTAAAGATGCAGGAAAATGGTCGGTTCCTGTACCGCTCCAGTAAGTACCTGACTCCTTTATCTTTATAAGAGGCAGATCAGGCAGAAAATGGAGTAGTGTTGTCATATTTGGGCGGGTGCAACCCAGCCCTCACTTTCAAGTCTTGTTAGTGTTCAAAAGCGTTTCCGAGTCTTTGCGGGTGACAAATTATTTTCCACCCTCCAATATATATATATATCTCAAACACACACACACGCGGGTGGGGGGTGGCGAACCTCTCACTGCTCTATCGCTACTTCCATAGAAAGTGCTCGGACAAATTACATTCCCTGGTTCCACTAGGTGTAACATTCACGGTTAGAACCCGCCATGCCACTTATATTGTAGAAACCCCCGATATTCCCTTCATATTCCATCAGTGAGAAGTAAGTTCCACTCAAACAACTACTTCAAGCAAACCTCTGCTCTGTGGAACACACTCCCAAGAGAATGTTTCCCTGATCACTACAATCTTAACCTGGTCAAGTCTAGGGTTAACCGTTATCTTTCCGTATAAACTACCGCGTATCGTAACCCTCTACCTCGAGTAGCCCTTGGGTCTTGTACAGGGTGAACCTTACTGTAAAAAAAATCTGGATAAAGAATATCAAATTTCAGAAGACTCTTTCAGAAAATATGTAATTATATTATGCAAAAGAATAGATGAATTGGAACATTGATGTAATTTCTTTACTGTTTTCATCTAACAGAAAGAAAACTAATCCCACGGTGTACAACACTTTGCAGTATTTCATTCTTTACGAGACGAATAGTGAATTCTGGGGAAATTCAGAATCTTTATTAATGTCTCTCCTAATAAGAATTTAATTCCCAGAAATATTTCCATAAAATATCATCGACAATGAAAGAAATTAAAGATAAAAATATTTGTTAAATTCACATCCGACATTTAATGGCATATCAGGTTTACAGTTCTTATAATTTGATTCTTTCAAAATGACAACCACGGATGCATATATTTTTTATGTGACATGTACTTTCAGAAAGTGTGGTAGTATCTTGACTCTCCACAACTTCCTATACAGTGTAGTTTTAGTAACGTTTGTCAAAAGACACTATTCATTTCAGCCCCTGTTCAGACATCCATTTACGCAAGCTTGTGAGATACGTTACCCGCTGTTTTCCTGTCTCCCTTGCATTCAATACGTCTTGTGAGTATCATCCTCCAAGTTCTTTTTCCTCATGATGTTTCAACTCTTTCTGATTCTAAGTATAAGTGTCCTTTTTGTTTATATTTTTCACAAACCTTATTTCTCTCTCACATACATTGTTCATGATATTCACAATATTCTTCTATAGTTTTATAGTGTCTTTACCCTCTTTAGGTTAACTAAAACACCAGTGGCTACGTAACAAGATCTCTCGGTAAATTCTGACACTGCAGTGAACATTGCGCATCAAGTAAGTGAAGAATGTAGCCAGAAAATATCTCTGCAGTGTTGCGTCGTTTATGTGAAACAGAGCTCCATGCATGTTCTTTTATTATCAAGCTTCTTAGTAGCAAGAAGAACCAAAAAGCTAGATTAGCCTTTTTCAAACGATCACGTTACCTGAACCGATTACTGTGTCTCGATTTGATAAGAAGCAGTATATCAGATTGCGTAACGTAAGACAGCTTTGCAAATGTGTGAAAAAAAATTAAATTTGCATATAGTAGGCTATTGGCCTTGGTGGCATTTTCTAGCGCTGGTGTTGACCTACACATTATATTGCAAGACTAAGTAAATACTGCACTATATGAGAATATTCTTAATTAGCACTTTGTTTCTGTGGAAATATCTCTTGTACCTGGGTCCATCTTCATGAAAGATAATATCTATAGGCATACTGCAAAAACGATAAAACAATTATTCGAAACTGAAAACGTTGGTTACTGTCTAACCAAACTTCAGATTTCAATCCATTTGAGAATGTTTTGTAATATCGCTGGTCACATTTTCCGAAAGAAACCGACAAGAGAAATGCAACAAAATCATGTCAGAACAACGTGACAAATTAGTGATGTCCTGCGATGTGCAGAAGTAATTAAAGTCCATGGTCCGTCTACGTCTTATTAATTTTCTGTATTAAGTCGATAATATTGTTAATTTTATTTTATAATTTGTGTTGGTGTGTTAAAATAAGTTTTTCTATTAGCTTCACATCTTTGGTTCATTTTGTATGTGAATTTACCATAAAGTAGAATAAATCTAATTTAATTGAACTGTTATCATGATCGAATATGTAGAATTGATAATATTTGATTTTTAAACTTTCGGTTTCTAATATTAGGCATGAATGTTATATATATATATATATATATATATATATATATATATATATATATATATATATATATATATATATTAAAGAAAAAAGACCACTTGAAGGCTCCACGTATTAATTTATTTCACCATAGCCCTTTTAAAGGACGCTGGATCATCAGACATCACTTCCAAAAGGTGAAACGAAAAAATGAAATGAAAATTTACACTTTTGACGGTTAGTATTAAGTTTATGTAATTTAACAGAGAGGGTAGTGAGGAGTGGTGTGAGAGACATGATCGAGTTTAGAGAGGGTTTATTTTAATATTTCTATCTATCATACTTAGTATTAGGGGAGGAGGAACCAGACATTTCCCTATTTAATCGGTTAACTTAACGGAAGTGATATATTGAAAGGGAAGGGGGAGAAGAGAGAAAAATAAAAAGAAAGAAAGCAGGGGGAAGTAAAGAGAAAGAAGTTGTAATTAGGTTTTACTAAGGAAGAGGAGGGGTGGTATATTAGCAATTTATGTAAAAAAAAAAAAACAGATTTTAATGTTTGATAGTAATTTAAATGTTTAAAAAATCCACGAAGAAATTTTATGCTTGCTAGCAATTTAAATATTTAACTCTTTTACAAATAATTTAGGGATTTGATATCAGTTAAATACTATATTTAAAAACACATTCAGAGAAAATACATTAAAAAAAATTATTTAAAATATAACCGTTTACTGATAGCAATCTTTTAATATTGTAAATGATTGTTAAGGTAACATCTCTATCAGTTTGAATCTAATTCATGAATGTAATTGTGACTATTTTTAGATGGGTAATCTTTTTTACTTAAAGTTTAGGTTTTAAATTAAGATGGAGTAATATTTGAAGGCACTATTAAAGATTTTGTTTTATATATATATATATATATATATCACACATACACTTATGTAAATATTACATATACATACGTTCATTTACATGTGCAATTACACACATAGGCACATACACATGTATCGATATACACAGGTACCTACGTATATTCATATATCAATACTTCCACATATATTTTCAAATATTTATATCTATTTAAATTTTTACTTAAATTTCACAGTTAATGTTTAACGTTAGGTGATGACTTAAGTGTTTAAATATTAAAACAAATATTTCTAATTTTAATATTTTACTATCAATATTGATAGTTAAAGAGTAACATATTTAAATTATCAATTTAAAATGAAATTACTTCCAGATGATAAAAAATTTCAATCTCACAATTCTAAGTAGAGAATATTAAAAGAGAAAATAAGATAAAACGTTAATAAAAGAACTTTAAGTTTTTCCCTTAGAATACTTATATATATAATATAAAAAAACAGATATATACCCATAAATACCTATACCTGCATATGTATTTATATTACTATATTTTACATATATTCACACATATTACATATACGAACTCACAAATACTTACATTTATATATACACATATATACATACACAGACCACATGCAATATATATATATATATATATATATATATATATATATATATATCTTTAAATTTCGTGAGTATTCTACATTTACATAAGTTTTCATTTGCATGCAGTGTTGATTATCTTTCAAAAACCACGCCTCTTCCAAGTTCTTTACTGGATGTTCATTCGGCATTATATTCCTAAAGTTTTTTTTTTACCGGATCTACTCTCCGACCCCGCAGATATAACAAACTTTTTTAAAGTCTTCACCGGTCGAGAATTTTTCAGCACTCTTTGTATAGAGAGAATAACGTGAACAATTGATTTTAAATTGTTCCAAAGAAGTTTGAAGTCTTCTCAATAAGTACTTCAATAACTTCTTACTATAGGAATATCATCAATTAATGATGAATTTTTATTGATTTGATTTTTACGACTTGTCATCCATTTGCAGGTTATTTAACACCAGAAAATGTTTTTAGATTGTAAGAATGTTTTTGAGATAATGGTTTTCACCGATACAATTAACTCATAGCTGGGGGGGGGGGAGAATAGATGGATGCATTCGTTTCCCAAAAGTATTTGCGCGTAAGTGGATATAAAAAAAACTCAGCTGGAATTGGAATTTTGCTCTCCGCAACTGATGATCCTTATGGAGTTCCGTTGTATTTCGGTTGCTAACAGAAATACCTTAAGTTAAATACGATGGAAAAAAAACTAAAGCCTATATACTGAACTGGTTCATAAAACAATGAAAATAGGTCTACCAGATCTTATGCTAGCAATTTTTCTCTTGTGAAAAATTAAACTCCCTGGAAAAAGATCTAGTCAAAATGAATAACAATGACAATATTTCACCCCAGAAATTACATCTAGTGCTCTTTTATATAAGCAAACAAGATAGCGCAGAAGCATGATAACATAGAAGTCGGTATAATAAGATAATATAACTATTTAGTTTATTTGAGCAATGCCAATGAAAAATCAATCCAGTAAAGCCAGTGTTACGGTAAAGCTAGGCTTCCACAGATAAGAAATGACATTTCAAATCACGATGTAGGCTCTATTTCTGATTCACGCCACTGACTTAAGTCGTAAAATAATGACCTGATAGTTTTAAGAAAAAGCCACATAAGATACAAGAAAGGCTAGTCGAAACTTAATGTTTTATTTTACATTTACATTTCAGATACACCAATTGATGAAGGAATATTTATTTAATCAGGTGTCTGCTGTTAGAACAGGAAAACAAAAAAATCATTCTGAAAGCGTTATACAGATCCAGGCTTAATACTTAAATTATCCTTCTTGGAAGCATAATAAATATTTGAAATGAGTTTTCTCATATCAATGATTCAAAATGGCTTCAAGTGAATGAATCCATTAGGCCTTAAAGATGATAATACTTTATCAGACCCTAAAAGAGCCTTACCAAATAACAAAAGCAACATTACTTGAACAGTCCCAACAACAACAGATGAGTAGTATGTAACTAAGAGAAAATAATGATATCAAAATGTTAAATTTGGGAAGAAACTCCCATCAGCACGAGTTAGTGAACAGTTATTGAACATGGGAAAATTAATTTCGAGAAAATCTATTAAAAAAAATATTATATAAATTTCAACCAATAGTAACTCTAAGTTTTCGGTCAATGGATTTCTGTATGGAAACCGATTTTTCCCGTTACAATTACCACAGGCAAACACTCAACATCTGTTCAAAAGCTTTAAAAGTAAGGTTATTCAATGAATCTAAAACAACCAAGACACTAGATTTGCTAGATATTCTCTCGTGTGGACTCCTATCATAACTTTCATCTGTTGTATTATCTGAAATATTTAATCCTTGAATCCAGATGATTAAAAGATAAAAAAAAATAATATAAAATTGAAAGATGCTCTCTTTGACTGACTTAATAGGTGATTATTGAGATAATTAACTGTTTCTTATACGTCCAATTTTTCCCTTCCTAGCTCATTCAAAATCCATGAATAAAGTTGGTTGCTATCAAACAAAACAAGCAGCACTTGACATCTGTTCAATGAAGTTCAACCACTTTCTTCATAAGGATTGTACATTATTTTGTACCATTAAGCCTGAGTAGAATTTTGCATACAGGATATTTGCAAAGCTTGCTTATGGATATAATTATCTTTGGAGAGTTGAAATATTACTGGAATTGGTGCAAGAGAATTTAAAAGTCATGTCTCTTGGCTTTTTGTGTACTTAAGTGGATATTTCAAGAATTCGTACTCGGGCAAGAGCTGTCGAAAATTTTGGATAACCAACAGGGAATATGATTCTTCTTTTAACCCGTTTGTGTATTAGATAAACCCAAATTTAATTCACAAGCAAATGATAGAAACGCTTCAAGAATTTGAAAATAAATAAAATTTAAGTTCAAGAAACAAACGTGATTAATGAAACATATTTTTTTTAGGATGGAAAATATTTCAGTATCTTTTTTAAATACTGTAACTACAGTGTAACCCGGATATAAGAGAAACCCGGATATAAGAGATTTTCTCTGGTCCCAAATTAGAGCCATACTTACCTAAACAAAATAGACCAAACCCGGATATAAGAGAAACCCAGATATAAGAGACTTCTTCTCCGGTCCCGACAACTCTCTTATATCCGGGTTACACTGTAGTTCTACTGTTTCTTTTGTTTTTGTTGTATCCGCCGAGTATGTGGAAGGGAAAAAGGCGCGATCAATTTAAGTTGAAAAAGAGTGTGAATGAGAAATAAAAGATAAGAGGAAAATGTACTTATCGGGTTGAATTGTTTTGGAGTCAGTTGTAAATTTGTTGTTGTTGTTGGTGGTGGTGGTTTTTTTCCTTTTCTACCCCACTTTCTGCACTTAGTGTCGGGTTGAATCAGTGACGGACCTGATTGTCTTTGAACTCTGCGCCCTTCTGACTGGTGATTCACTTGAGTCTCTCTATTTATGGCTGACTTTCTTTTCACACTGGATCGTTATTTTTTTTCTCAGTTTAGCAAATCGCCTCCTTTCATTGGTCAGAAAATTAATTTCACACCTTATTGCGAAATCTGATTTTAGTCGTTTTGATCCGATTTTGCGGGTGTGCAAATCTACTTTGTGTTTTTCAGTTATTTGTTGGAATGATATAAGATTTGTATCCTATGACCATTTTATTTCCACAAAAATAAATAATTACCTTAAAATACAATACAATAATCTTGTAACCTACCGACACACAATATTTTTAGATCCTTGAAAAAGCGAATATAAAGAGGCTTACTTATTAGTTCTGAGATTAATTTTTCCAGTGAACTTCCCAATTTTTTTTTTCATTATTTTAAAGACGAGAAAATCCGATGAGCATCATCAGCTGAAAACTGGTTTCATTCATTTGTTCTTTTATGTGCCGTACAACTTCAAGACATGTGCGATCAAGGTTCTGGACAATTTCTGTTTTTTGGGGGTTTTTTTTATCGCTCTTTGCGATGTTTGCTTTTTTACTCTTTCCCGCTCTTCGATTTCATATTCATTTATAGAAGGTTGTTACGAACGTTACTCGTTGTTTCCTCTCCATCTCTCTCTTGCCCTCGATAGGTCATGTAAGTGTCATATCCTCCAAGCTGTTTTTCCTCATTCTGCGTCCCAGAAATTTCAGGGACACGTGAACAAAAACAGCTTTTCTGGTTCTAAGTATAAATATAATTGTTGTTTCTATTTTCCTTAAAACTCGCATCCACCTAATAAAGAAATAATTTAATTATTGAAAATGTATTATGAGTTTGAGACTTCAGTAACGTATGGCCTATTTAATAGCTTGTAAGGTCGAATATGTATGAGTAGGTTAACGGATATCAGCGCAGAAAGTGAAACCTGGATAAGTCAGTTGCGTTCTCTTCCGCATTAATGTCAGTGGGAAAGGCATGAATCCGTCTCTTCTCTCTCTCTCTCGCAAGCTAAGGATTAAATAACAGAAGATTGCACTCCATAGTGCTGGATGGCAAACATTTTAAGAGAAGGAAACACTGTATTCTAAACTGGAGAAGACAATGAGGAAACCTCTCATCCAACTGCTTCAAGAAAATGGATGTGCGGATGGTATAATGGATAGTGGCTTGGAATGAGAAATCAACAGTGTTCAAATTAATTCGGCTTCATTACATTAACGTAGGCGCAAATAACGTTGCGAAAGGTGTGAACCCCCTTATGGATTAAATAGCAGGACTTGTATCTGAAAATGCTTTCTAAATGCCAGTTTTTTTAAACGCGTATTCATTAGAGCTATTTAATAAACTCAGGTTGAAATTTCGGATTTGATGTGTTCACTTTCACACAAATACAAGAATTCAGCTATACTTCCTTTACCTATGGGTTAAATAGCAGAGTGGCCTGGGATCTCTAACCTTTGGTGGTGACCAGCCTAAGAGAAGGAAAATTTTGAATTCAAGAACCACTATCTCTTGCCAGAAGGTATGGCAATATCAATTCACTGATAATGAAGGAAATTAATTTGTGGGGAACCCTGGTCCTGTATAATAAGTGTCCTATAATAATAATAATAATAATACGTAATAAACCTAAAAAAAAAAACTCTGATAGCACGATAGCATTTCAACTATATATTTCGTCTTTCTAAATATAGCAAAATTATAAATTAAATAATTCATCATAAAAGTGAGTTTTCGGCATTTTGATATACAGTGTAACCCGGATATAAGAGAAACTCGGATATAAGATGATTCTTCTCCGGTCCCGACAACTCTCTTATATCCGGGTTACACTGTAATGGTTTCAAGTGATTCTGACTTTCGTAATGAGAAAGAATAAATAACAATATTCTCTACTGTGTGGACAGATGATGCATCGATATATATGTTTTGTTTTACTATTATTGTGACACGTCACTGAATATGAAAGCATTCATTATATATTTTGTTGAAACATTTGAAATGAGGAATTCTGATTATATTCTTTTCTATTCGAACCAGCGGGGTCATCGTTTTTGGAAGAAAAGACACTTAAACATTTTGACCTTACCGCTCGGCCACAAATGTCTTTAAATAATTGTCGGACTTTGTCCATTTCATAATGTGTGACGTCATTTGTTTACATTTGATACGCCATGAGCAGTTATGAATGTACGTGAAAGATTCATGAAAGATTGAAGTTTATAAGCAGTAAATTCGACCTTGCCAACCGAACGATCCTTTGTGGCCGAGCGGTAAGGCACGTCAGGCTATATGACGGTTCCGTATAGGATACGGGTTCGAATCCTGTCGAAGAACGAATATTTTCTATGAAAATTTCTCGGACATTGAAGCCGGTAAATGTTATTTAATACTGTTTATTATAAACAGAGCATTTACTTAAATACGTGTATCTATAAAAAAGAATGTTAAACATAAAAATGTCTTTAAATAATTTTCGGACTTTGTCCATTTCATAATGTGAGATATATATATATATGAGTGAGAGAGATATGGGGGGGGGTAAAAAGCAAATCTGAACAGCTATGTAAAACCAACAACGCATTTCTGTAACACTTTATTTTGTAATCCTCCTTCCCTGTATGTCTTAATCCGTATTGACTGCCGTGCCTTTTACCGTCATTATTTTTACTTTATTTTGTTTTAATAGTTTTGATTTTAGCTTCGAATTCTGCCAGGGATGAAATCGTAACAGTTTTTTTTTTTTTATTTCTTTTTTTTTTTTTTTTTTTTCGGGCCACCATAATTTTAGAAATTAGAAAGCATTCTTGAAACGATTATGACGCTTTGTTTAAAAGCCGACTCCTTTTGCAATGTAAATAAAGCATTTCAATAATTTCCCATGAATTGTACGGTAACTAATCGAACCGTCTGCTTTCGGCTTTTATCTCTTTTTATATTTGCGAACACATGCAATACAAAGTCCATTCTTAAAAAAAGTATATAGTTAGCAAAATGGCTTCAAGTTCAATCTGATTCCATCTCTCGCGGCCATTAGAAGCCGAGAAGAAAAAGGCGAGAAAAAGTATTCAAGTGAAAAGTAATACTTTTTTTATAGTTTCGGAACATTAATGTGTAGACTTTCACACGTTCTGTCTATTTGCCTTTTTCTGTTCTTGGTGTTCTCGTCCACAAGCACAGTTGACACAAAAGACGTACAATCAGTTATTGGCTTTTCAAACAAAATTAGAGGTTTTATCATATTATAGTGATTAAATAGACAGCTGCAGAGACAACATAAGTATAGACACATAAAACATGGATGCGTCATTTACAAATAACGTAGTAAAACAAATATTTGGCGTTCTTGTTCTTAATGTTTTTCTAATGCTTTTCGCGCGAACATTGAGACTGGCGAATAAAGTAAGTGCAGCGCATTATTTGGCTTCTTTTTTATGTCTATGCTATGTGTCCTTTCGGTACGTGGATGATCATGGTTCTCCATAACTTCCCGTCTTTAGTTGCTCTAATTAACTTTTGACTTTTTGACATCACTATTTGTCCTTATTTTGCTATCCATTCACAAAACTCGTTAAATAGGATGTTTGCTGTTTCCTCGTGTTTTCAACCGTGTTCTGTGGGTGCTCAATTCTCTAGGATCTCTTTCCTCATTATATATCTCAGAAATATCAAATCTAATTAACAGTTGACTTTTAATTCCCATTTTCCTTAATTACCTCGTTGTTCGTATATTCACGTATTTTCTTTATCTGTGAAGAGATTGCTCAGTATTCACAGCCATATAGGATTTTCAGATCTTGCACATCATTATAACATTCTTTTCTTTGTTCCGAAAGGCATTTGTCATTGGAACCACATCTGTCTCTTCAATTCTATCCTATTTGTGGAGAGATTGTCCAATATTCAATGCCATATAGGAGATCAGAGATTACATCACAGTTCAATTTTTTTTGGTTTTTACACTCTTTTTACAAACAATTACTTTCCAGGTTTCTTGAGTTTATACGTGGTTTGATTCTATAAAAGAAAAACATCAAGAATAATATTCATGAATTTAGCAACTGCAGAAGTCAAATTTGCTTTATTTTCTTATTTTCATTTTTACTTCAGTGACCCTTGACGTAAAATCTATAATTGTCTTTTATACCAGTGCTTGCTATAGGGATTTTCCAGGCGTAGCTCAGATGTGGCACAAAGCCGAAAGTATGGGGCATCCAGCGAGGATCAAAGTCACTACTCAGTCGTAATTGTTCTAGCAAGACAAGCTTTCTGACCATTACACTGCCTCCAGGTGCCCCCGAAGCTTGCTATAAATGCCGCGGCCTGTAAAGACATAACAAAAACTTTCTGATATATAGTCTGGTTCTGAGAAGTGAAGCTGACCTTATATTTTTCACTTGCCTCATACTCTGAGCTGACAATTTGAAGAAATATCATAATTAGGAGCGTGCCCCGTTTGCTATATATAAGGGAGGGGTATACTGTATATTTATTTTTGTTCCCACCCTAAAAACGTATCTTGAATGTTGGCTAATATATCGACAAATTGCCGCCGCAGCATAGTCAATTTGCAATGACATGGAAAAATATTCTTTCACGAAAGTACTTGCACTGTCGTAATGTTTGTAGGTAGCCCCCTAGTGATATAAACAAATATCTTCACAGCGTAAATTTAAAGTACATATATTTTGCCTGTTGTATGTTGGAGGTGGAGGTTATTTTCCGTGGTCCGATAGCAATTTCTTTTTAACAGCCCTCTATGAGACAATACATGGTTTAACAGACACTTACTAATGTCTACTACACTGTCCAAGGGAAATAATGCAGAATCGATATTGAGTCCAATATTAAAGACGTATTTGCATATTTTCTTTCTTTTGCGAGAGGACAGATTATCAGTAACAACAGATTTAATATGACAATAGACTATAGCATGTTCACTTTAAATAAAAAGGGGAAAACAGTAGATGAAAGACGAGGATAAGATATTAGAAATAAAGAAATGAATGGGTACAATATTGTGCAGAATTTAAAAATAACCATTGATTTGTTTTTCTTTTTCTGTTTATTACCATTACGAAATAAATTTATAGCTTATGAGATTGAACATTAATTTGCTTCCATTTTTCTTCCTGTAATAATACTGAGTATTAGAAAACATTTATTTGATTGAATGATTTTTCACAGCTTATCAACACTTTGCAGGTTATTTAAAGCCATGAAATCTTTTGAAGATAATGATTGACTGACATACATATATATATATATATATATATATATATATATATATATATATATATATATATATATAATGAGAGAGAGACAGATATGTTTCATTAAATAATTTAGACAAGTTTTGTCTACTTATTTACAACTGGATCCTTTCATATTCACGGAAAAGCTTTTTGGTGTCATTATAAAAGGAAGAGAGAGAATTACCGTGTTGATACATATTTATTTCGAGTACTTTTGATATTAGCACAATGTCACAGGATGCTCTTTTTTAAGGCAAATATTGCAGTGTTCATCATTTTCAAGACAAAATCCCTATGTTCATCTGAAGGTTAACTTTTATTTTATGTTTTACTAATGAAGTGAAGAATGCTGTATGATTAGTTTGAGTAACTCTTCAGGGAAGGTAACTAGGTTATGAGGTTGTCAAGATTTTGTTTTAAAAATGTATTAAGAACTATTGGTACAAATCTCAGTATTTTAAGCTACCTACTGTAAACACTTTAAAACATTTGAGCAGTATTCATAATTAATTTTATTCAGGTTTGGCTTTAATTTTTTATATTGATAACTTCAAGAATTTTTAGTTTATTATTTTCATGAAAAAGTATAGATGTATTTTCAACAATAATTTTTCGGAATTGCGAAGGTGGACAGGTATGCTGTTGGAAATCTTTAGAAATGTTGGACGCATCATTCAAATGAAAACTCAGCTTCCGAGACAACATGGTCGTAGTGTGGCCAACATAAATATTATTTTTTCCGTTGGAGATGCAGTCTCTCGGACAACATTTAAATTTATATACAGTGTTATTTTTTGCAGGACGTTAGTTGGTGGGGAAGATTCATAACGAATAATTGGAAATACTGGATTTAGTGTAGTATAAAATTAATATAATTTTTTACTATGATTTGTGCGGCTATGTTAGTATTTATTTTTATAGGTAGTTTTCGTCTTGTTTATAATTAGAATGTATTTAGTTGCGATATAAAAGATTAATATGTTTGGAGTTAATTGAAGTATTATATTCTATTTGCTTTGTATTAAAATTTCTGATAGAACATCTTATTTTTTCATCGATAATATAATTAGGGATACTGTTATTAATAAGAGTTTATTTTATATTTTTAGTTCGCTGTAGAAAATCAGTTTGGTGGATGAATTATTTTTGGCGCGATTTATTAGTTTTTTTTTTATAATTGCTATTTTATTGTAATTAGAACATTCACTCATTTTGTTAAAAGTGCATGAATTTATGCTGGTAAGTACTGTTTGTATGGGGAGATAGTTTTTTAAACAAATTAACAAACTTATCACTGCTAATAATGCCGTACAGAACAGTTTAAAAAAGTAAGGAAATTTATATAGTCTATGCTTTAGCTATGCTAATTATGCAATCATTTACGTATCACATTTTGGAAATTGAAAAAAAAAGAACCCTTCAGACTTCATAAAGATCTCCGCTAAAATAACAATGCAAACTCTAATAACCAATTTAGATCAGAAAATAAATACAAATAACTTTTAACTAGCATCTCTAATAATTGGTTAAAAAAATGTTTTCACTAAGTAACCTGTATCTAAAACTCTCATTGATTTACAGATAACATCAAGCTGTACCCAAAACAACCACGATTCAAAACCTTTATCTGGCCTTAAGTAAAACTACAGTTGTTGAAGCAGTTGTTAAGCAGAAACAAAACGAAACCAATCCATCTTGATATATTTTATTTTCGTAATCAGCAATCAATTAATAAGTCATCTATGTAAAGCTTAAAGACAAAGCTAGCAATATGAATTAGCTTGCCGCATTCACCTAATCTGATCTGACATATATAATAGAAATAAAGCCGTGAACTCTTCAAATGAATACAAGCTCATTAATATCATTTAGTGCGCCTCTTGGTGTTACAATGCATAAATTTCCAACAAATTGTTGATATTTGTTCTATCTATACTACTTCGTCCACAGTCCAGACACAGTACATTACCTTGCTTCAAATAATGTAAACATAGAAGCAATTACAAAAATTACGTGGAATTAAAACTTTATTTGATATTGTTCTTAAACGAATTAAATATTGTTGATTTCATTATATGTAAATTCTGTTTAGAATGCAATATGTGTGTTACGAGCCATTGTCATAATGCTTTTTGTGTTATAACGATGTAGCTGAATAGGATTGATTGCAAATTTGTAGCTGAATTAGATTCCCTCCAGGAATTTTCTATTGCTTTCCATGAATTTGAAATATTTTTGCACTATCTTCAGTTAGACTTTACGCTGAATCAAAACAAAATGAACTAGTGATACGTTGGGAAAACAAAAATAAACCGTAAAAAATATAAACGAATAATGCAAATGTTAGCAAAACTCATTTCGAAAACTTTAGCAATTTTTTTTTCAGTTGTAACGATCTTCATACTTTAAATAAAATTGAAAAAAAAACAGGAAATACTTTCTCATCACAATCTGTAATACTGTAGTTTGATATGTCATTTATTTATGACTTGTCTTTCGAAACAAAGGTGGCTGACAGCCATATCTTGTTGAAACACTAGTTCCCATACGATCATCGAACTTAAGTAACGTCGAACCTGGCCAGTACCTTACTGGGTGACCACTTGGGAATACCAGTTGCTGTAAGCTTAGATGTACAGTTGATGTAATGGATAATGACTCGGAATTGTTAATCGGAGAGCCGAGTTCTAATTCCAGTTGTGTTCGTTATATTCACTTAAGCGAAAATAACATTGGGACAGGTATGATTCTCCCAAGGTATGGGTTAATTAGAAAGACTTACCACTAAATCATTATTTCCCTCCACCAATTATTAGAATCTAGACAAATATTTTCTGATTTTAAATAACCTGTAATGTTAAAAAAACTAATCAATCAAAACAAAGTCGCTACTGACATCCAGATAATTTCTGAACATTACTTTTAAAATCGGAAGCTACTCATACTAAATTCATGTAATCGGGAAAATACTTCATCGTCAAAACTTATACAACCTTTAAAAATAAAAACGTTTTTTTACTAATCATATTAAAATACTTTGCATTAACAAGCAGTTTATCAGGAAAAAACAGGAAATTCATAATAGCTCTTCTATAATTCCTTAGCAAATATTCGCGATGCATTCTAGAAATTCATAGCAAATGTTCTTGAAATCTAGGGACTTCATAGTAGATGTTCCAGAAATTCGAGGAACTCTTTTCTATTTCCTGTTTTTGTTGAGGTGGTCGGCAAGTTTCTTGTTGATGATAGCTTCAAGATATTTGAAGATAAAATCAAGGAGGCGGATGGCGCAATTTGTAATTGGGAAGAGCTCTCAACCACCTTCATGCATACACACACACACATATATAAAAGTCAGCAATAAATAAATCAATGTTATTGGTGAAAATTTATTTATTTGTTTCTCTATTGGGTCATATTATTTAAGTCACGGTAAGTATGTGTGAAAAATAATATCGCCCAAATGACCACCAAATCTGAAAGAAAAAGAAATCATTAGACGCTTAAACTCAATTCCCATTTAAAATCGGTCAAAGTTATTGGAACAGCCTTTATAATGTGTTTCAGGCGGCTGTTGAACAGCTTTGGCAAGGTGAGAGATAGCTCAAGGCTAAGGTTCTTGAAAACGACTACAAAGATTTTATCCAGACGAGTTACATTAAGGCTTTTGACAAGTTCGGAAACTTCGCGAGTCGAGATAGTGATATCGCAAAGAGGAGAGTCAATTCGGGAATTGCTCGTGTTGTCTAAAGTAGAATTAAAGGTGAAGTTCATCGCGAAGAGTTTACCATTATCTGACGAAAATGAGATAACCATTTATAATGGAAAGCACTTGGGCACCTCGACGTAGTGTAATGATTAGCAAGCATGCCTGGCTAGAACCATTACAACTGAGTAGTGAATTCTATCCTCACTGGGTGCCCCATGCTTTCGGTTTTGTGCCACATCTAAGCTACGCTTGGAAAATCCCTATAATGGAAGGCACTGACAATTTCCTTGAGAATAATGATTGCGATTTTCAAGAACAGTCGCGATCCAAGTTTGTTTTGTTTTTCAACTTTGGCTTGAGCTGTTTGTGTATAACCCCTATTTGCCTTTTTCATGATTTTCTTGTAGTGGTTGCAGGAATACTGAATGAGACAAGGTTTCTCTTGCATAGTTATCTCTGGTAGAGATAGGAGGATTGTTTACCGTGTTCTATGGCCGAGGCACATTCACGCGTGAACACTATTAATATTGGGATTTGTTAATCTTCGGCCTGTCTTCTATCATTGCATGTATAAATGGTGACTAGATTCCAAATTTCAACATGGTTTACAGTTGGTTTTCTTACGAGGCAAATGAAATAACAAAATAATAAACGTTGCTGATAAATATAAAATAAATGAATTACGATCCTCAATATTCATTACATAGATGTTTCATCATATAGAGAACTGAAATTATGAAAATTGGAAAAGGTCTTTATAATGGCCCTGTATATGTATCGGTACATGGAAGAGTTATTAGAACATTCGCTTTCCAATCAGGAGACCAGGGTTCGAATCTCGCGTGTTTTCCTGCGGCCACACTGTTTAGAACAGTGGAAAGTTACTGAAACCTAAACCGTGTGAGTAAAAAGCACGTAATCTCGTCATTGTGATCTTTGTTCTTTTGTGGAGTCAACGAACACTCGTTGCCACTTTCGTAATGCTTGTTGCAGTAGACACTTTGTAATCGCAGTTAGAACTATAGTAACGCCGTTGAACAATAGTAGTGTCAGACGCCTTCGAATATCACTCGCACTAATAGTACCTGATCAATAATACTCGCTCGAATAGGAATCATCGTAATGATCCGAATAGAGAATAGTGTAGAGAAGAAAATAGAGAATAGCGGCCCGGATAGTATAGAGGATAGAAGAGAAATGCGATCCTTCTATGATCACGTGGTTTACTTAATTCAGTAATGGGATCGCCTGTGTTTGCTCACTGGCGATCTCTGTTCAAACTCAAGTGTCGGCAACAACACTTTATTCTTATATAACATTGATACTGTCCAAAATGATGAACACACACACACACTCTCTCTCTCTCTCTCTCTCTCTCTCTCTCTCTCTCTCTCTCTCTCAAAAACTGGAATTAAAATCTGCTCAGCATACTTGCAGTATAAACCACAGGTGGGCTCAGTGTTGAACAAACACAAATATGCCTGGACAGGCGTCTACAACATATATGACTTCAAATTTATTCCACCAAAGAAATAAATACATTATGTTGTAACTATAGGATACCATTCATTGATAATGTCTCTTTCCATGGCATATAAAATTGTGTGTCAGGGCATCCTTCATGGTACGAGTTAATGCCCCGATACAAAATTAATATCTGAAAAGTTTCCAGTTAAAAATGAAAACGATCTTATGTCAAATTTCCTGTCAGGTAGTTTTTTTAACGCTACTGAAGATAAGAATATCTTCCTTAAAGAATCATCATAATTTTAGAAGTCTCATCTGAAAGTTTCGAACGGAAATGACAAATTAGATATCAGGCATTTTAGTCTTTCAAATAAATGGTCGAATCAATATTAGATTTATTTGATTTTGATATCATTTATGATTACATTTGCAAATAAAATGTAATCAGGGTGAAATTCTAAGTAGACTCATATCTAGGTTTGATTTTATACGCATACTCACACACGCACACATACACAACTATATGACCACAGTTTATCGGCGTATATCCATAGATATAGAGACAACTCACTATGGAACAGTGAGTAGCTTGGTATACTTATACTCATGTAGTGACTTCTATTCTCACTGAGTATCATACACATAAATATTTTTAAGTCCTAAGCTCATGTTTGCAAAAATCAAATAGGGTTCTACTAGGATACGATGATTAATTAATACAAGCTAGTTTAACAGACTAATGCTCTAGTGCAGGTAGTTGGGTCCCTAGCTGAAATATATATATATATATATATATATATATATATATATATATAGAGGAGTTTATAGTAGTTCCAATGAGAGAAAAGTGTGTATAATGAAAAGAGAGAAACCGCAAACGTTGTAATGTTTTTTTGGTTGTTTTTTTTTTTTTAAATATATTATGCTTTATTTTCTATAATTTTGTTCCAAGTGTCTCCGGTCTCGTGGCCTTCATCAGGCAAAGAGTGTATATTTCCACATTATTAAAAGGAATTAATTTTTATGTTTCTCGATGCTAAATATTCTCGATATTAGACATTCTCTTTTTTGTGTGTTAGTGACCCAAATGCCTTACTTGAATTGGCAGTGAAAGAATTCTGCGTGAAGGGTAATAAAACAATTAAGACTGGTCTGAGAACGGGTGAGAAAGATATCTATATTCTTAGCTTTTAATGACCCCTGTGTGTTCCTAGATCTATTTTCATTTTTTGTGTTTTTTTGTCAGCATGCGTAAGCATACGTATATTCCATCTCTTTGTGACGAAGAGTTTGGCAGCTATTTGGCTGACTTTCCTCGGCTTTCGCCGACTGAAGCGGCTAGCTGTGAGGGGAGATCGCGGAGGGCGGGGTCTACGCGGCACCGAAGAAGGTCGGCAGAGGCAAATCGCCGGGTCTGGATGGTTTGCCCTATGAAGTGTACTTGAGGCTGTCGCACATCTTTGTCCGGAATTGACTGTTGTGTTCAATAACTGGTTCCGTTAGGGGTTCGTCTCCATCCGGATCTCCAGGGATGTGATCACGCTGTTGAAAAAGGGGAAGGATGTTGAGCTAGATTTAGATGATTACAGGTCCATACCTCTGCTAAACACAGAGTTACAGATTTTTACGGAGCGTTTGTTGTCAGTTACCTGGATTCTGTTGGGACCCGAGCGCACTTGTGCTGTGAATGTTGTGCTGAACAATTCAGAGGAACTTGCATCTAATCCGCTCGATCCTAGATGGTGTAAAAGACGACGATGAAGCCGTGCTGATCATTTTGGATCAGTCCAAGGCATTTGATAGGCTGGATCATCGCTACCTGGCTGCTGTCCTGCAAGCCGCTGGATTCAAACGTGACTTCTGCCGGTGGATTAGTCTCCTGTATCGATCCTCCAGTGCTGTGGTACAGGTGAATGAAAGGCGGTCGCGCGCCTTTGCACTGTCTGGTTGGTTCGTCAGGTTGTCCAATGTCGCCCTTACTTTACGCCATGGCGTTGGAGCCTGTCCTTCGCCAGCTGTGTCTGTCCTTACGTGGAATCGTTGTTCCAGGTGGGGCTCGAGCCAGGGTTTCCGCGTACGCTGATGACGTATCTACTTTCGGCTAGTTGGGAATAGGCTATCTCTCAATGACAAAGTCTTCTTTTAGGACTTGCCGGAATTGCCAGACTGTCAACGATGTGACCTTGGCTTGGAAGAAACGGCTTCGCACGCCGTCTACCATTGTCATCGTGTCCGTCTCCTATGGGACTTTGCCGGCGAGTTGAGAGATCGTATCGCTCCCGAAATACTCCTGCTCATTGATCGCGCATACGCGTGTGACAATATGTCGCCTCCGTACTCTGGGGTGAAACGGATTTAGCCATGGCTCGAATGGTGATTTAGACGACGCGAATGGACGAAGTCATGCAAGGTGACCGTTATTCTCATCAGGATGAAGATTGAAACTGATAGCGATTGGTTTCGACAGATTTTAACGAAAAGAGGGTAACTGCGGTGAGCGTGGTTCGCTTGAACGGAGCTAACCTTGATTTTCTTTTTTTAAGTCTTCCTAAGTCACATCGGGGTGATTTCCTCTGGACACCCCCACCCCCGGGTTAGACTAGACCCTTTTTGTGTAGTCCTGGCTCGTGCCCGACTGCTTCTTTGGTTATGATCCAAGTCTAGATTCTCAACCTTTCCGGTTTGTTTTTGGTTCCACTTTTTTATCATCTCGACAGGGTCAGCTTTTTCTTTCCCCATGGCCGTATTTATTTTATCTTTCCCTCTCCCTTAGCTACAGAGCTACTCGATTTTGTCTAAATATTTCACCATCCTTGGTAGATTTTATATTGTCAGTGTAATAATCAGGGACAAAGTTGGTGGATAGATAAAGACAAAGAATATAGATGATTTGGGCTATTTGAAAAAAATATTCTTTCATAAATTTTGAAACTATCTGCGTCTCTCATTTCGTGCGCTTGTGTAGACGTGGCGACGTCATCAAAGCCCAGTCCGATGAAATCCTAACTGATGAAACGCGTTACAGAAAAACTTTCCAGTTTGTCTTTTTTTCTAAATACAGTTTATTGATATATATAAAATTACACAAAATCACATATATATATATATATAAACACATAAGTGTTATCAAGCATAA
Source organism: Acanthosepion esculentum (assembly GCA_964036315.1). Taxonomy (NCBI): domain Eukaryota; kingdom Metazoa; phylum Mollusca; class Cephalopoda; order Sepiida; family Sepiidae; genus Acanthosepion; species Acanthosepion esculentum. The sequence continues at coordinate 99,738 of CAXIWW010000476.1, read as the reverse complement.
TGGCGAACTGACTTTTATTTAGCGTCGAATTTAAAAATACAAATCGCTCAATATCAAGTAGGCAAAGTCACTGAAATAAGAAAAGCAAATTAAGAAATAGAAATGCGACTCTCTGTTTCATACTTAGCAGACTATCGGTCGCAGATTAACCACCACCCCGGTTTAGATTTTAAGACACAGAAAATATTGACGGGTCCTTGATAATTTAGTTGGAGGCTAATTAGCAGAACAGTTAATTACTTTCGTACCTGCAATTATTCTTTGTTACATCATCGAGATCTTATTTACATGCAAATTATTTTCTTAATATTTTCTGTCCCACTCGTTCCTTTCATTGCCAGCTGAAGGATAATTTGCAGCTTCCAGCAGTGAGCAAATAGCAGAGGAAATAGATATGTTCTTCCCTCAAAGACTGTCTAAATGAAGGCAACTCGAAAACAAATATCTTTATAATCATTTTGGCCGTCTCGGCTCGCTGAAATACAGAGGAAAGACTAAAGACTGAAATCTGCATGCGCGAGCTGATCTCCACTTTAATTAACACGCACAGGGAGAAGCTGAATGTGTCAGATTGACAGGCCATCATCCCTAAACGTCGCAAGCCAAGCTAAGAAAAAAGCAAACAAGCGTACACGTTATGTGAGATTTTATGATGCAAGTTAATGTTTTCCCAATAAAATTGGTATTAAAGGACAGATACTAGTAATTTTTCCGTATATCCTTATATTTATGCGTAATTTATCGTGTGTTACAGCTTAGAATACTTGTCCCTAATAAAAATGTCATTTTGCAAGTCTACGGTTTTATTACACCAACAACATGCAACATAGATATTTATTTATAAATAAATTCCAGGTATATCGACCATACAAACACGAACACAATGTCATATATACATGAAAAAATATCTTACTGGTGTAAGAAATGACGGCAATTGTTAGGTGTTAATAGTGAGATACAATGTAACAAAAACTCAAATATAAAATTAAAAACTAAAATAGAGGTTAATGTACCATTTAATTAAACTATTCCCTTTATATGGTTCAGCCGTTCAATACTGTCACATTAGTTCATTGTTTACTCTTGGCATTATTTAAATCGCTGTTTGCTCAATATCTTTTCATGGTAAAATTTTATGTTTAATATAACAGTAAAATAGAAAGATTTCTCGGAAGAAAAAGTATTAGCAACAGAACGACGAAGACGACGACAACAAAGCCTACTTCAAGACCAATTTGAAGCAAGACGATTTCTTAGTTGACAATGGTATCTGAGTGATCCGCGTGAAAGGCTTGAACACATAATACTTTAATATAAGAAACACAGTTGTAGAGTAACAGGTTAGTTAAACCTTTTAATTTGCTCGGGAACTAATTTTGTCTAAATGCAGATTATTTTATTTTTATAGGTTATTAAAAGGACTACGGGAAGTAATCACTCATAAATTTACGAACTTAAGTTGATTTACTTCCCTTTTCACTACAGGGCAAGGCACGAAAGATTCAAGTAAATACACAGCGATAATTATTATATTATAGATTAGTTTACATGTTAATATGGGAGTACTGAAATCCTATAAACTCCAGTCGTTCTTGTGTTTATATTGTCAACCTTGGCTGAATAATTGATTAATATGTTTTCTATGGCTTATCAACCGTTTGCAGATTATTCAAAACCAGAAAATATTTTTAGATTGCAAGAATTTTTAGATAACCGTTTAGTGATGTATGTGTTAATGATTAACCCATAGCTGGAGGGAAGATGTCGATTCATACCTTTCCCAGCGGTATTTGCGCATAAGTGAATATAAGGAGATCAAATGGAATTGGAACTCTTTTTCTGTTGCTGCAAGCCTTTGTTGAATAAAAATGCCTTGTTCAAGAATTTACAATAATCCTTAGATTAATACCAACATCGACTATCAAGTGTCATAATTTTGCAATCTATGATACTAGCTTAAAATGTTAACCATCTCCTACCTGTCATCTAATTCATACAGATTAACTATTCCCATAAAAGGCTTAACCTTAAGCTCAGCCACCATGTCCATCCAATATCGCTAAAAGTTAAGTTTGAGAAATCAGTTTTCTTATACATCTTTTTTCATTTTGGTGTAGAAAGTGTAAAGAAACTGGCCTCATTTCCTATTTCTTTTTTAGGTTCTGGACCTTCGACCAGTTGAAGCTAAAATACTAACCGTTAACTATCCCTTTGTATTATTAACCACAAGATATGAAAATTAATTTAGCTAAAACAAATGATTAAATTATAATAGCTATAACATATCTGTTGGCAATAACAAGCAAATTTTGAATAAAAATTTGCTGCCTATATATATATATATATATATATATATATATATATATATATATATATATATTGTTGTAACCTAGGAAAGGTTACTAAATAAAATAATTACACGAAGGTTGGTAATGAACGATAATACTTAGGACAAGAACAACACATATAAGATTCGCCAGTGGTGCGCAGAAGTAGTCAGCTGCTAGAAGTGAGTCAAGTGAATTCCACAATGAATCTCCAGCTGCAGACCCACATACAGGATTTATTACTGTATTTATGTGAATGGGGACATTTCCATTATTGTCCGTAGGTATGCTACAACCTATAAGAGCTGTACTAAATAACAAACGACATCACTTCAGGGCTATCAATAGCAGCAACAGCTAAAATGTATATCTCGTGTAACTTGAAAAGAAAATAATCACATGAATATGATATTATCATTCCACACTACTACAAACAAAAGTTTAGAAAGGAAGCCTCCAACAATACTGGAAAGAGCGATATCATCTATTTTCCAGAAAAATTGTTTTAAGAGACAGATTTTATAAATTTCAGCTGACAGCAATACTGGCTACTCGATCAGTGAATGCTTAATATTTTTAATATTTCCTTATAAGGAAACGAGTAATATGACCATATATCTATATATATATATATATATATATATATATATATATATCGGTGGCCCGATGATTGCATCTAGCATGAAACAGACTGTCGCCTCTAAGTGTTGACTTCTATGTTCACTTTTATAATTTATACACGCTCTCTCTGATATTGAGCACTTTATCCCATAAATATAGCACACTTTAAGACTATATTTCTTCATATATATATATATATATATATATATATATATATATTGTGTGTGTGTTTAGGAAACAAGAATTCATTCAGACAAGTTTTGTTTATTTTTTTTTATATATTTCTTCCAATTTCTGAATAAGATTTTGCATACAGCGATTGAAATTAAGAATACTTTACCCAAGTTCATATTTTCTGTTTTGTACAATTACTTTCGACTATCTCAGTTATTATCAGGAACTGGGTATTATCAGGAATGGTAAACAAAATTTCTTTGACTAAATCCTGGCGTTTAGATTACTGAAATTGGATGAACTTAAAGTGACGTCATATGTAACGGCGAAACGGAAAAGCATCTATCGAATATTTACACCTCATCTGTATGTGTGTATACAATGTACCAAACAAGACTGAAAGATTTTAACAGGAAGATGGGGGAATTTAGCAACTGTCTTAACTTCTTCAAGTCAAAGGCCAATTGTTAGCTATCCTCAAAATCTTCATAACCTTTATTTCCTACCACTTTCTCTTGCATTCATAGCACATGACTCGTATACCATTAAAATTTTAATAGTTAACCTTTACTTTGAATTGATCTCGTGTTTTATACCAGGTAAACTTTACGCTAATATCTCTTTCTTTCATTATCTATCTATCTATCTATCTATCTATCTATCTATCTATCTATCTATCTATCTATCTATCTATAGTTCCTTTAATATTCTTTAATAATATAAATGGTTACATAAATTATACAAACTAGACAATGCCGTTTCCTAAGAAAATAATGGAGTGGTAAGATAATTTAACAAAATGCTGAACAAACTATATGCTCTGTGAATTTCCTATACAAAAATTATAGTTGACAAATAAATAGATTCTTTAAGAAACTAGCAAATAATTTAAACGCATAGAATTATTTGGTAAATTAATATGCATCTGTTGAATAAATATTCTTCATATAAGATGTTAATAACACTAACTAATCAATGTAAAATGTCAAACATACTAACCAAATACGAATACAAGATGTTACTAATACCACCAGAAGATTAATGCAAAATTATATTAAATCCACATTAATCTTACAAATAGAAACATAAACCATATATGGTGCAACGTAGTACAACTAACATATAAGAAAAAGCATAATCAAATTGCAAGGTTTAACTCAATTGTAAGGTAAAAGGTAAATTGTTTACAATTTACTGTTAATTCATTTCTTTGATTTAATGAGGAATTTTTATTGAATCTGATAATTTCCAACTTTTTATGTAAACACAGAAAACAGGGTCCATATAAAGATCTACACGTCTTTGCCGTTTTTTAAAATTTTCCATTTCATCTTAGGAGCCTGATTATAGACTTTTAAACCCCCAAAATATTGAGAAAGTGATGTATTAATTCTGTAAATACTATTGGTGAAGGACAAGGTATGTTGATACCACCTAGTCTTGAAAGAACTCTTAGTACTATCAATATAGAATTTTTCAAGCGTCTGATTCTCTATTGTAGAGATAGTACAAAGATAAGCAAGATAGTTAGTTAAACATTTGTTTGGCAATGGAAATTGGTCAGAATTCCTACAATTACATTGGCCAGTATCATTAATAATATTTTCCTTGGAACGTGTATTATGATCCAGATTATTAAATTGGTTTAATTTTTTTTTTATTTTGTAACTTTATAATCTTCTCAATAAACCCACCAGATCAGAAGTCTTCTGATCTGGTAGGTTTATTTATTCTATATAACCTTACTGCCTATGAAGCTGTCAATGTTGATAGCATAGTGTATATAGAGATGATGGTTTTATGGTAGTAAAAAATTCCACTAAAATTAAGGTAGATAAAGTTAAGAAAAATGATTCATACAGAACTAAAATTTTAAATCTTAAGGTTAAGATAAGTATTAATGTTGATTAAACAAGTAGATTTTCTTGGGGTTATGTTAGATCTCGTTAATGGTATATTTCAAACTTATATGAAAAATAATGCCAACTCAATTTATATTCACCCTAATTCTAACTACCCTCCATCTTTAATCCAACATATACTTTCGTCTGTAGAACGTAAGATTAGCAACCACATGTTGGTCAAATAGGTGTTTGATGAATATATCGGGGTGTACAATAAAGGTTTAAAGAATAGTGGCCATAAGTATGCTGAAATCAAGTTTAGAAAATATGATAATAGTGGTCCAAAGAAAAGAAATAGAAAGATCATTCCCCCCCCCCCATTTAATCAGTTAGTACTAAATTAAGCCAGAAGTTCCTCCAATTGATTGGTAAGCATTTTCCTGCAAGTAACCCTCTTAGTAAAATATTTAACAGAAACACATTAAAACTAAGTTATGGCTCTCACCGATAATCTAAGTAATCTCGGGATTTAAGAAGTTAATTATGTTGAAAAATTATTTGTTGTGTAAAATAAATACTGTTTTTAATTATTAAGCCTGGGACTTATCTATGTAAATGGATGAAAACAGTATAGCAGAAGCTCATGGGAGTAAAAGTTTCAGAAGGTGATCGTTAGCTTTTTTGCGTACTGATTTAGCGATTGTTTCCAAAGAACAGACGAAATTTCTTCCTGCTTTAAATAGGGAAAGAAGTGAAGTCAATATTCGTCAGGTTTTCAAATTAAGATTGACTGAGGCAAAATGAAAAGAAAGTAAATAGAATAAACAGTGTGGCAGTCGTAGACCAATAGCTTTTTCCCTTCAATGTCGGTAAAACGACTAAACTATTCCACCGGATATTGTCGCAGATCACAGGAAATCATTTGAAATAATCGATCCACTTAAACTTCTTTTAAAAAGTCGAGGAAATTAATCAGAGACCTCAGGAAGTTAGAACCAAAGTTTGTATCGTTTAAGTGATATTAGTTGTATCACTTGAATGTTTAGGTCAAAAACCTAACTATTTTGTCCATTGGTTGCAAAACCTTAATTCTTAAAGTTTAATGACTGGATTTTTAATAATCTACTGAGAAATTATCTTTGAAAGTTATAGGTCTTAGTAATAATACGGAGGTATATCAATGGCATAGCCAAAAGTATACATGTTACGCAACAGTATTTATTCAACACACGAGCCGTTTCTTTGCCGATACATTTAACCCAGATATATATATATATATATATATATATATATATATATATATATATATATATATATATATATATATATAACGTTTGGCTTGAAACTCCGAGTAGTGCAAACGTTGTGGGACATGTATATTTATTAATATATACACACTGAGCACTGTTTCTATAACACCAGCATTTTGTGTGTAATTCATATATTTTTTTTCTGTATAAATATTGAGAACTACAAATTTTGAGTGTTATTAAATAGAATCCAAGGATTCTTCTGGATTTTATTTTGTTATGATGAGAATAAAATTTTATAAGATCATTTTTATTGATTTGTGAAGTTTTAGGTTATGGATAACGGGATGCTATCTAGAAAATGTAAAGAATTGTATGTTTCCATTTCGTAAGTAAATTCTATCGTATATTTAATAACAAAAGAGATGGAAACAAAAAATAAAATCTAAATGAAATCAGTTAGATTATATGCACAAAACAACTAAAAAGAAACATTAAAGTTCAAGATTCTCAGCGTCCCCCCGACCAACGTTCGTGCGCATCTGTAGTCGCATCAACGTAAACCTAGTCCGATGAAGTCTTAAACAACGTCAGACCTCTTTCCACTTAGTCATAATTCTTCCTCGAAAACTGTTCGTGGTATATAAAAATTTATATACTATATTTTCAATATATATATATATATATAATATATATATATATATATATATATATATATATGTGTGTGTGTATGTTTTTATGGGGGCCTTTTCTTTAAATTTCGATGTTTTGCTGATGCATTGTGGCAGCATTGTTTATATGCTTTTGTTAACCTGTACCTGTGTGTATATATATATATATATATATATATATATATATATATACACACACATATAAACTGATAGGTATCATGCAGTATTGATTTCTGTCTAAACTGTTTATATCTGCAAACGTTCTATCCTTGATACAGTGCCTTCTAAACATATACAAATTTAAATATGTTTATATTATGTGTGTCTGTGTGTTTACCCACACATTTTTCCATACTCTGTTTATTCACAGATATATATATATATATATATAAATGTATGTATGAGTATATATAAATCATACGCATATGTGTTGCGAAACTCGAGACTTAAATCTCTCTCTTGTATGTATGTATGTATATATATATATATATATATAAATATAAATGAATACTGTGTGTGAAGTGATGAGTAACGAAATTGTAGCCTGTGGTATTGGAACTACAAATCTTGCTAAGTTGGCATTGGTGAGGCCAGAACCTTGTAGAATTCCCATACACCATTTGTCGGTTGGCTGAACAAAGTACTTGCACCTCTACACTCTGAAAGAGCAAAGATAGCAGCTTGTCACATTCAGTTTGCAGAATATCCATTGTGTCCATTACAAGGGCGTCGAGCATCATAAAGCAGACTTAACGTAGAGGTAGAATGACCCTGTCTGCTTATTGGGGAATATTCATTGCAAATTGAATCTGACGCCGTAATACGGTGTTTACCACTTTTGGCTCAATATCTGACTGGCTTTCTGTAACCAATTATCGACTACTCTATCTGCAGGTAAATATGTTCACACCTTTTGTGATTGGAACCTAACAATGGTTTGCATTTTCTTGTTTTTTTTCTTTTTATCCTGCAAACTTTCCCTCGTATGCGCGCATGCACACATACACAGACACTAATATACACACACACACACACACACACACACACACACACACACACACACACAGACAGACACATATTAATTTCTACGGTGTCAATATCAGCCTCTTTGGTCGGTAAGATAGTTAATTAATCATTATTAAATTTTGTCCATTTATCTTCAGATGTTTTGTTACGTTTTATCAAAACTTTCAACTCGTTCCGATCTTTGAATGTGTTATGGTCCAGGTTCCTTGTACCACGGTGATGGTCCAAGGGAGAACCAATGAAGAATAACTCGAACACAGGTATGGAATAACACAGATATATTACAAACAGAATATGTACAAAAGAAGTAGAAGTGTTAGTAATAACAATCAGGTTGGTTAGAGATAACTATGTTGTCTCGACCAGTATCACTATTCCAATGTCTTCCAGTAATTGTCTGACGCGGCTCTGTCTGTGACTGACTCACTGTGTGACTCACGCTACTGCTTCCTCTTGAGGCGCAGTATTTATGGTGTACAGGATAGTCCATTACTATTATGGGTAAATTCCCATAACAGAATGCTTATTTGGCGTCTGGGGAGATAGCTTAACTGGTGTGCTGAAAATTTATCTGTCTAATCCATTTCCAGAAATCTGGCAAAATGGCGGATCATCGGATTTTCTTTTAGAAGTGTTTCTTGGCTAGAACTATTTAGCACTCCTGCTTCATAAGCATAAATAGCAAAAAAACAATGTGACCATCAATGAGAGTTCAACTCATACCCAATATCTTGTCATTCTCTTTCACCTGGATGTCGCTTATACTGATTTGGTCAGACAAACCAACAATCTTCCGTGATACACTTACAGATTTATAACCCCATATTATAATATCGTAAGCATTGTGATAAAATATAATCAGGATGTAAAATGGAAGATATAAATATTAATAATGACTATAATTCTTCTCAGAAATTCTGATATCTTAAGACTACTATCTGAAGCAGTATTCAAGTACAGTTCAATGCGAGATTTTCCAGTGTTGGTAGGTGTAAAATTGCTCTATCCTACTTATTTATCCTTATTTGGTCTGCTTCTATATTATTCTAAGTACAGTGAATATTATGTATTTATTTACACACAACTATATAGGTTTATTAACACAATATTTGGATAAACAAACCTGTTGACTAAGTTAACTATTCGTTGTAATTGTCAGTTGCAGCTGTTCAAGTATAGGTGACAGCCAGGTTGCCGATGGTTGATTAAAACAAGGTAATTGGCTTCTCTCTTTGGAAAATTAACACAACACAACCTTCTTACCTACTCAATTCCGTTGTGTTGGGCACACTGAATTACACTGAGGTTTATACACACACATACACACACACACACATCAGCAGCAAATATTCATCCAAACAAGTTTTAATAAAAAACAACGACAAGGTCTGTCTGTTTAATTATTTATAGTATGGAAAATACTTTGGATATGTACATATGTATAACTTTTTGTATAAATCAACTAAAGGATAAAGTCTGCCTCGAAATGGATTTTAGAAACTGCTCAATACCCAGTCCGTAGGGCAATATTCATAAATATTATATTTTAAATATATTGCAAATTTAAGCAACTGAAATGACAAAAATGGAAAATCAAAACTACATTATGCATTTCGAAATCCGTAAGGACTTCCTCAGACGAATAGTTTTTATCGATAAAGTCTTACATATGTGGGCAAGGAGAGGGCAGTCAACAAATGCTTGTTTGAATTCTACATTGACAAACAATGAAAATGCACTAATTTTTCTCTGTAAATTTAATTAAAAAAGTAATATCATCATTAGAGACATGGCTGTGTGTTAATGTAAGGCCACTGTACACCTGACCATCTCCCTCCCTATGTCATGGTCGTGTACTAATATTTGGGTTGAAAGTAGGAAAGATATTAATTCATGCGTAGCATGCATTGGGCAAGAATACCTGGTGGAGCCCATCCCTCTCCGGACCACATCACAGAATGGTCAACTGGAAGGTTCATTTTTATCATGGACACATGGTTGTTTATTATCTTTCATATATATATATATATATATATATATATATAAAGAAATATAGTCTAAAAGTGTGTTATATTTATGGGATAAAGTGCTCAATATCAGAGATAGAGCGTGTGTAAATATAAAAGTGAACATAGAAGTCAACACTTAGAGGCGACAGTCTAAGTGTTGACTTCTATGTTCACTTTTATATATATATATATATTAGATGATTAAGAAAGTCAACCATAAGGTTCCATGACTATAATTTATTTCCCCAGAGAAAAAAAATATATATATAAAGAACAAATCGGAAACATTTATCAATCTAATGGAGAAAAAGAATAGACATTCTGATATTTTACTTTTGTATTTGATTTTCTTTGGTTAATCATGTTTCATATACATTTTACATGTTAAACGTTAGTATAATTTGTGGCGTTCTGAATTCAAGGAGCGACGATGTCTCCATTCAAAGTTCCAAGAAATTAACTAATTTCAAGCCAAATAAAAAGCTGTAAATATTGCTTTATGTATGTAAATGTACAATAATTTTAGTTTCTCTTTGGGATTCAGATGATAATGTATATTGGAAAGTATGTGCATACGTCTAGTAGATATTATGTTTGTTGGTTTTTCGCACGTAGATTTGGGAACAGAACGTTTTTACGTAGGGCAAAATAACACCTTTTATTTTAATTACCATACCTACCATATAATTAAAGAGAGACACGGTTATTTAAGCTTTACATTAACATTAGAGTTAAGTGAATGTCATGATGAAGGGCTATTCTGGATGTCATTTCAATTTAAGGATTTAACAGGAAAAAATGAAAATTGTAAAATGCTACTTTTAGATATTATTATTAAGTGAAAACTATATTTACTAATCATGAATGGAAAAGCTTAAGACAAATCCTCGAATACCAATATTTTTAAAAGAATTTTGATTTTTTTTTGTATGTGTATAAACCTGCCAATGTTTGTAAGTACGGGCAACCATACATGACATTATCAGAATATAAAGTGATGACTATAGCAAATTTAAAGTCAACACTTCTAAAATTATATGAAAAAGACACTCAGGACATTTTATTCAAGTATGTTTTCAGATAGTCGATATAGAAAAACTTTAGACTTGTCATCAAGTTATAAACGCGCGAAAACCGCTAATGTCAGTTTAAAAATGCCTTTCTGCAATATTTTAAACTTAAAGTAAATAATATTTGTTTCAAATCAGATTAATTATACTTTAAATCAGCTAATGTTCCTCAAATAAAGTTTCAGAAAAGTATATTTTATTTTGGGAACGATCTTTTAATAAAGATAATTACATTGCGATGACAGATGACTAAAAAGGTCGCTAAACATCTATTCTATCAAAAACAAACACCTTCCAGTCAATTTAAATTAGTTTCTGATACATCAAAGTATTTTGCTTATTGGATTCTGAGATAGATCGACAGGTGTGAATGGGATTAGATAGATACATTGATAGGTAGAAATGATCTGAGATAGATGGATAAATAGATTGATAGAAATGAATTGAAACACACAGACGAATGGGCCGGAGACAGACGGGAATGGGCCGAGAAAGATACAAAATTATTGAGAAAGATAAGATAGGAATGGTCTGTGATAGATCGATATTAATCGGCTGAGAGATAGGTTGATAGAGAGATAGGTTGATAGGAGTAGAATGAGATAGAAAAGAATGACACAAAGGGGAATGAGCCGAGATAGATAGGAATGGCCTGACATAGAATAAAATGTGCTGACAGAAATGTTCTTAGATAGCTCAATAGATAGGAAGGGACTGAGATATGTTTGTGAGTAAACTTTATCAAGGCAAATGCAAGGATTTTATTTTGTAATATGTATTTATATACAAGAACTAAAATGTTATTGGTTTTCAAAATTTTTAAATTTAAAAATGCTCAGAATTACCATCTAGTTGATTGAAAAGTCAGGCAAGCTCTGGAGGATACGAAATGTCATAATTCAATGTCTAATAGATGAAAGTGAGTAAGCGATGTTCTTGATTCTTTCTTTTTTTTAAATGCAAAATAGTAATGAAATTATTTTAGTTTGAGATTCATTTATGTGTAATATAATTTAAATAATATGAGGTTATGAATCTAATAGTTTACTTCTAAATTTTTGACATTTTTATACTCATATCCCTTGACTTGGGAAAGTAGTAATGGAGATATTGAAAAGAATTTAGGGGGCAGATTTATATTTTGATAAGCTATTCTAGTGGCACTTTCAAGAATTTTCCTTCCAAGTTACTTTCTCTTTTAATAAGTGTGGTATTCTTGAGATCAAAGTTGTAGTTGAATTTATTTCTATGTATAATTAACGCATTTAATAAAATCTTCTGTATAAGATGTTATAAGATCACTTTTGTGTTTATAGATACATTGGTTTAAATTTCTTCAAGATTCCACAATATATTGTAAGGAGCAGTTCTGGTAATTTATTTCATATACACCTGCTTCAGAATTATTATTATGGTATGTTTGGTTTTGATCATATCCATAATAATTTTGGATGAGGTTGTAATTATTTGATATTTAGATTTGATAAATTGTTCTGCAAAGTGGATGTTACAGGGTTAGTACATAGTATTATTTGTCTGTTTTGATCTGGTTTATTGTTGTTAACAATGTTATCTTTTTTGTGGTTGTATATTTTGTATGTCTTTCTCTTGGCATTGTGGATGAAATAATAAGGATATTTGAGGCCTTTTAAAGTGTTTTCTATGTATATTTCTTCTTTGGATAAGTATTGGGGAGTTGCAGATTCTTAGTGCTATCAAACAGAATCTTATAATTATTCCAGATTTGATCTTGTTCTAGTAGTGGGAGTAAAATCTAACCAGGTTATTCTTGTTGATAGATTTTATGTAACCTCAAACTGAAGTTTGTTATTATTTTCATGCAGCACGATATCAACAAAGGGTAAAATGTTGTTAGATTTAAAGTAATGTCAGTTGTGGGTTCTTAATTTTGTTGAGAGGATCACATAAAATGTTTTGTGGATGAATTAATAGAAAATTATCTGTATATCTGAAATAAGAATTTTTTTGGTAAAATATTCTTGAAAGGAACACTTTCCAGAAATTCAAAAAATAGACAAGCCAAAATGCCACTAAGAGGACACCCCATCGATAAAACATATTTTTGTCATTAGAAATTGTTATCAAAGTTGAAAAAACATTAGTTGGTGATTAAATGGCACATTTGTATGATTTCATGTGTTGGAATAGATAATTTTGTTTTTGTTTTAGTTAAGTGTGTTTTTAGTAAATTTAGATATTTCTTTACAGGAACATTTGTGTATAAAGGTTTTATATCTAAACTAATCATATACTTGTTTTTGATGTCAGTTTTTGAATTTATTTAAAAGATCACCAGAGTTTTCTATATGCAATGAGCTAATTGTAGCAAGAAATGGGGTTAAAATTTTGGTTAGTGTGACGTTTTGTTTATGTAGAGCATTGTGTATTCCTGATATAATGGGTCACATTGAGATGTCCAGTTTATGTATGTTTTGTAATCCATAAAGTGTGGGTGTTTTCTGGTGGTGCTCAGTGAGTTTTAACCAAGAATTGTCCTCATTCTCTTCTTCAGTTTCTTGGTTTTGCTTTTAAATTTTTATGTCTCTTTTATGACCTTGCGTTCATTTATTTTTCATAAATATTATCGTCATTGAGGAGGTGTCTAATTTTTTGTTGATAAGTGTTTGTCCTTATAAGGCAGTGGAATTATAATTATGGACACTGAGATAGAGATGTCAACAGACTGAGATAGAGAGAAAAGAAAGGAGTAACATATTTAGGAACATATAATAAAGAAAGGAGTGACACGGAGAGGAACTGAGATCGAAAAGAAAATGGTGGCATAGATAGAAAGGAATGGACAGACATGTCTGTGCAAGGATAAAATAGCAAAAATACATTACCGTCATAGAAGTATTAACAGTCACAAAAAAAGATCATGGTTGATTCAGGAAAATTGATGTCCTGCTTTGTCGACCGTGCAGGTGATTTGCTGCTAGATTTATGGTTAGTCTGAAACGTTGTTTGGCTGACTGATTGAGCGAGCAGGTGAAGGCTAGATTAATATGGCTTATGAGATAATAAGTAAAAACGTCAAAGTATTGCCTGCCTCAACGATTCATGTCTGAGCAACCACAAAATAGTCCTATGCTGAGACACCTGGGAATAGTAAAATTGTTGAAGAGTTTAACACATCAAATGAAGCAGAATGTTTCTTTTTATGATTGAAGTCAAACAATTATTTACAACTTTCATTCATAACAGAATTAGAAAAAGGAAATCTCAGATCTAAGTGTCCGTGTTTATGTGTTTGTTTATTAATGCCTACTCACATTAACTTTATTGAACAAAGAAAATGGGTGGAGGTGATTTAAGAAAAAAAAAACCTTTGTGTGTTCCTATTTTTCAGTTCTATAGAAATGGCTTTTTTCAGGCTCTTCCCAGTGGTGCACTGGGATTACCAAGGAGTCGCCTCTCTGACAAATCAGTAATCATAAGTTTTGAATCCGGGTTTTATGGTTATAACCACCCGGCCATGTGCCTAACATATATGTATGTATTGTTAAAAACTTACTCTTGTACATGAGTGAGAAAGCCTTCTTGTCTTAAGAACCTGGGGACTTTAGCAAAACTGGGTTTCGGTTTAAGAGGTTTCGGAATCTGGAAATGAAATATCAAAACAATTTATGGTTGTGTTTGCGAGTAAAGTCTTTATAACTGTTTTTTTAAGAAATGGGTTTGAATAATTTTGTGATCAATCTGCAAATAATATTTCACTGATATACAGTTACATTTATATTTAATATGTATTGCTTCTTTCTTTATATATCAGTTGGGATCATAACTAGCATCCCTTTAATTAAATATATTAAAAATCAAATCTTGTTGGATTAGGAATAATTTTGGTCTCTCTCTCTCTCTCACTAATATATATACATATATATATATATATATATATATATATATATATATATATGAAGTCTGATCAAATATGTCAGGACTGGTAATATAAAAAGAAAACAATAACGCATATCAATTCGGCATTTAATCTCCTTCAAAGTAGTCCCCTTCTGAAACCAAACATCCAGCATTGTTTCCACTGATAGAAGCATTCCTGGAACTACAGTGATTCTTTGGGATTTTCTTGATGTCTTGAAATTCTTTTCCTTTCAAGTTGGGTGTGATTTTTAAAGAGGACAGTTGATGAGGAGCGAGGTCTGGGGGGATATGGTAGTTGTTCAGCCTGGTGCATGTTGTCCTTGACCCAAAACTGCAGTACAAACCATGATCCCTGATGAAACCTCTGTGTATTGAGATGACCAAATTCTACAAACTTTCCTTCCAAGCACTGCTATAAACATCAGCAGTGAGTGAGGACATTATAACTTAATCCAGAATTCATGGTCAATCTGTAGCAAGCAGCTTTACTCTGGGTACTTTAGCTCCGTTAATGTTGCAATAGTCCTGATACTTTATGATCAAAACATACATACATATATATATATATATATATATATATATATATATATATATATATATATATATACACACACACACACACACACACACACACACACACACACACACACACACAAAGGTGAGTCAAAAGCTTGTTGATCTTGAACATGTTTCATATTAGAATGAAACAAACTATCAAAACGAAAACAAATGTTTCAGGTTTCCAAATCTATTCATTAATACAATATGCTGCCTCCTCAATTGTGGTATTCCAGGTTTGAATGTGGTCATCCAAGAAGATTCCTTGCTGCTCCCTTAGTGATGTAAATAGTGATTTAATTTCTTATTCTGGAATTAAATACCCTTGTGAAAGATATGAATCCGTCTCTTCTTCGCCTTGGTTGGCAACCGATCTAGGAGGAGAATAATGAGTTCAAAACATGAGAAGACTTGTTTGGGAACATTGTGACACACTATGAGCACCAGATTTATGTAATCACTTCTACCGAAATGAATCCCAATCTATGGGTTAAATAGTAGGACAGACTGGTTTCTTGATTTTTGTTTTGTAGTGAAAGGAAAGCTCTGAATTCAAAACCGTATGTTGCCCTGGCAAGGCATGTACTAGACAACTAACGAAAGGATCATAGAATTCACAATGATTTTGACTGTGCCCAATTTAATTATAGGAAAGAATGATTAAACTAACAGGCTTTACACTCCCAGGTACTATACTATGCAGTGTTGGTTCTTATGTCCACAATGTCTCTATTCATCTATGATGTGGAAAAAGAAAGTGAAAATGCGTGGTGACTGTCAGTAAGTATGTAGTGCTGATTTCTATGACCACATTTTTATATCTATATACGTTATTGAGCAGTCTTCATTCATTATATATATATATATATATATATATATATATATATATATATATATATATATATATACTTGTGTGTATGGGAAGCAGTGTTTTTATGTTAGGTTAAAGTTACAAATAGTCTTTTTTCTTTCAATTATTTTGTTCTTAAGTATTTTTCTAGTTTTATAAATTGGGAAATTATTTCGTCTTCATAAAAAAAAGGAAAGCAAAATTCATTAAATTCACTGAGGAGATCTATTCGCTGAAGATCACCAGAAAGTGTCTGACATGACAATTATGGAGAGGTTTTTTACATTCACTACCAAATTTTAGCAGGAAGACAAACATATTATGAAAAGGAGTCGATAGAAAACGGTCAATAAAGTTTAAAATTCACTACATAACGATTTTGATACGATAATTACCTCAAACCGAACTGAGCTCCACCCCCAGATAGCTATCCCATTTTTTATGCTTATACCAAACAACCTCCATATCTGTATTTCTTTCTCGATCTCCACTCTTACCATCTCACATTTTTCTCACACTGCCTCTATTGCTACCCAGACCGACAATGAAACATAATTACATTTTGTTCTCTTCACGCCAATGTATTAATGTGTGCTTATTCAGGGGGAGTTCGTTTGGCTAATCTGTTTTCCTTGTATCAAATTCGATATTTCTAATTCTGTACAGCTCTGCCTGCTTACACCAGATAACACCCGTACTGTTAAGGAACAATGGCGGCGCAAGTTGGGAACGTGTTTGGAGGAACAACATCAAATGAACTAATTACGTAAGATCTGCCTGATTCAATGGACCCTGATTACCAACAATGGACGAAAGAGATTGTTTTCCATCAAAGCAACTTGTATATAATTATGTTTGCGTGAGAGGCCGGCTTCTTCTCCAGTGAATTTGTGGCTGTAATATGTACAAAAAATAGATTGATTTGTTTGAATCCATATCCTACCCTGCACTATTGCGGATTTTACAAGAGTATGAAGGATAGACTAAAGATGTACGTTTTAAGAATTCATACCAATGTGTCAATATACCTTGATAAACACATGTTTAAAAAAGTTTTTTTTTTTTGCAACAGATTTAATTAGAGTTTAATACACTACTGAATGGGGATAAAATACCTCCACTCGCTCAAGGGAGTTCGGGGTAAGTGGTGAGCTTGAAGTATTGTCATTATGTTAAATTTTACATCATATAATTTTGCTTGTTCTTTCGTTAGTAAATTAGTTATGTACTGTCATTGCCTCGGATATATAATGAGCCATTCCATTTTGATTAAGAAAAACTGACGAGAAAGATATATCGGAGATTCTGTTTGGTTTTATTGAAAAAAAGAAAGCATACATAATGAGAAATGTACGGTCACTTCGACGTGGCGTAACGGTCAGAAAGCTTGTCTCGCTAGATCAATTACGACTGGATAGTGTGTTCGATCCCCATTGAGTGTCCCATATTTTCAGCCTTGTACCGCATCTAATCTACCTTTTAGAAAATCGCCATGAGAAAGTAAAGAAGGGGAGGTAAGAATGATTTCATAAGTTTATCATCTGCTTTAGTGAAATCGAAAGCCTTGTCAGTTTTATATTTCTTCAAATAAGACATAATTGCCATTGTAATATTTCATTAAAGTTTAGCTCAAATATTTAACGATATAATAAAGTAAATTCTACGGGTATTTTATAGTCAAGAAACTCGCAGAGAGATATATTTATTATTGCAATAATTGTGGCACAAGGCCGAAGGAGAAGTGAGGAAAGGCTGGCCTTCGCTAACTGTCCTAGGTAATCACAATCACGACCCATTCATCCAATACAATTTATCCATTTACTAGAAGAACTCATCTCTCATCATTCAATCCTGCATATTATACCACAATTCACAGACAACCAACAAAACACCCCATTATATAAAATTCTCATGAAAGTTCATAATATCTAATTACAAAAATATATAAAATTTTAATGAATCATGAAGTGAGGGGGAATGAACCCAGAAAACTAATAAAAGATTGTAATAAAACAACCTAAAACAAAACAGATGTTAGGACCCGTCCACCCTTCAAAATAACATGAGTGGTCGCTGTATTCTGCGGACAGACAGAATCAAGAAGCACTCTCACTAATGAAGAGGGAAGAGTACAAATAAATGACGGAATGGGAAAATCAAAGTCTGACCCAGCCGATCTGAGAAAAAGGGGACAAAAAACAAACTGGGAGGTTGGGAATCTCGACATGGATCATAACAAAAGAGAATGCCGGGAACAGGCCAAGAGCAATACTTATTCACATTAACTAGGAAAACAAATAGTGTCTAGTT
Source organism: Acanthosepion esculentum (assembly GCA_964036315.1). Lineage (NCBI taxonomy): Eukaryota > Metazoa > Mollusca > Cephalopoda > Sepiida > Sepiidae > Acanthosepion > Acanthosepion esculentum. The sequence goes on along the minus strand of CAXIWW010000476.1, from coordinate 81,128 downwards.
TAACCAGGTGGGGGGAATCACAGGAAACCGCACCGTTGTGACCAAGAGGACTTAAAAAAGAAACCCAAGGATAGAGCCTTTCACACAAACCAAAATCGTTACTTTCACCCACCTTTTGTCAAGCGCTTTCTATCAGTTCTGACTTTCACCTTCAGATGATGCTGAAAGAATCCGACCAGATCCTGATGTGAATAGCGTTCGTATCGCAAGATTCCCTCCATTTGCAACGTCCAGATCATCATTCTTGCCACGGCTAGCAGTGGCAGAAACACCATTCGTTTCTCCCCAGAATACGGGGGCGACACATTATCGCATACGTATTCGAGATTGATGAGCACGAGCCGATCGGGAAAGATACGAGCCGTCAACTCGCTGACATAATCCCAGAAAGGAGGCACCTGAGGACAATGGTGCTTGGGAGAGAAGTAATTCTGTTAAGAAAGGTGAAATAGAGAAAACGCCTGGGCGTAGATTAATCCCAAACACACTTACAGAACTGTATCAAGAAATCAAAAGAAAAACAATATCTCCACACGTGACAGTAAATGACGTAATTTCAGTTAACAGTATAAAAATAGCGTTCTCTAAATTCTTCCAGTTGCTAATGACATTTTGTTTTGTTATTATTAGTTACTTCGTTTAATAAATTCATTTCGTTTTGCCATGAGAAAGTCTACATCGGACGAAACGCGTCGGCAACTATTAGAGTTTTCCTATTGTCTTTTATATTTATAAATATTGTTTCTTTCTGCAGGTTAATTCTGAGAAAATTTTCATATATATATATATATATATATATATATATATATATATATATATATATAAAGTTTCACTCTAGGCAAGGAACAACATCTGGCAACAAGGCCTCTGATCGGGAGGTTTTGAGGAGCGTGGAAGCACCTCTTGCTGCTGTTCCCATGTCTACGCTGACACGAAGTGGTAACACTTGTTACGATCCTAGCTATGAGCAAATAGTTAACCCAGAAACTGGGGTCAGAACACAGTGAAAGTATAAACATTTTAAAAATACCAGCAATATATTTTCATAGTAAAAAAAAAAAATTACGATCAGTACATTTCTGTAAAGAAAAATATTACCAACAATACGCTTTTGTAAAAGAACTTACTAATGCTACCAAGAAAAATAAATTTAGTCTTTAAATAACCGGCGAGGAGTTGATATGCTGCTAAACAAACAAACCTCAAGCAGGGCAATAAAGCCACTAAGACAAAAATTACTGATTATGAAAGAATAAGAAAAATATTATTCAGGAGCGATACCAATAAAAGAAGGGGAATCAAGAAGCCGAGATAATGATTGACATTGCATTTCCATATTTGAAAATCAAATTTAGCTGAAAAACAAGAAACCAGAAAAGAGTTCCACAGGACAGAAGTGCGAGAAAAGAAACTGTTAGCAAAGAAATTACGGTTGCATCTTGCCATTTTAATTGTAAAATGATGAAACCTTGCTGCCAATCTAGAACTGCGCTTAAGTTCATAAAATCTAGGTACCATAGAGCAAAGTTTATCAAAACTATTACAGTGCAAGTGTTTATAGAAAAGGCAAAGGGAAGCTATATTACGGCGATGCAAAAGTGACTGAAGCCGGGATGCCATTGTTAGTACCAATAACATCGCAGATTCTTCTTTGTGTCAAGAATCTCTAAATATATAACAGGAGCACCAAATCATAGGTATCAGTAGTATTCGAAACATGGACGAATGGTAGCCTTATAAATATGTAAGATAGATTCTGGAGAGAATTTTTGTCTAGCACGACACAGTGAACCAACTTTCCTAGCAGAAGACCGAGCAATTGATTAAATATAAACTTTCCACTTCATGTTAGCAGAGAACGTTAGCCCGAGAAGGCGTAACGAGTCGTTCTTTTGGAGATTCTTATCGGTCATGTTGATGGAAGGCAGAAAGGGGTCCCTCAAATGATTAATAGAAAAAGTTTTGTTCTGGAAGTGTTAAAATTAACAAACCATTCTTTGCCCCAATTGTAGGTCACTTTTGAGATCATCTGCCAATTTGACCTTATTGAACTGAACAGATTTACTATTAAAGCAATAGTTTAAAAGTTTTGATGATTCTTTTAATTCAGAAATAAAATCAACTTTCCAGTAACTTTGTCAAATATAATACATTTATGAACTTTCTAGTGTGATCACGTGAAGACGATCAATTTGTATTGATATATTCTCTATATGATACCTAAACTTTGATTCAGTTACCGGCATTTTGTACTTTAAAAAAGACATTATATTTTCTTTCAGACAATATTTCAGGTCTTAATGGTAAATCCTCTCGGAACAAGTGAACTTTTCAATATTTAAAGCAAAGGTTTATAGACGTATTTCTTAGACTTTATGCATAGATTTCCATCCATCATTGATGTTTTAAACTCTTTGCTATTTTGCTAGGGTTATAGCCATAGAGATCATCTCTGTAGGCGAGTGGGATCTTCAAAATGGTTTAGAATTATGCATCTAACACGTGTAGTTTTCAAATATTGGGGGATGGTTCCAACGTGATTCTTTTTTTTTCATTTCCGAAATTGATACTTGACGCTATAATCTTAATTTTTTTGTACTGTGTTTGTAATAAATAATACAAAAGAGAATTATAAAATGTTATTGTTCTGTTATTGCTACGAGGTTCAAATTCCAAAGTTTTGTATCGTCCAACATAAACAGTGAATTTATATCGTATCTCACCGAGTTAATATTTATCCAATTTTAATATTGTTAATTTTACAAAGCGCAATGATTGACCGCGATGAGATTTGAAATAAGATTCTAGATAATTACTTTCAGACTCGAATATTTGATCACATGACCTAATCATTCGCCTGTCAGCATTTGTACATTAAGTTTCAGGGCTTATGTCCATGTCATGTTCAAGCTCCGGTTCTCATATGATCACTGAAGTTAAGCAACGTCGATTCCAATCTGTACCTAGATTGGTGACTGCTTGGAAATACTAGATTTTGTAAGGTTGGAAGTGCTGGTGGTCTAATGGATAACGGCGCAGAATTGGAAATCTGAGAGCTGAGTTTCAATTCCAGTCGGGTTTGTTATATTCACTTATGCGCAAGTAACTTTGGGAAAGGCATGGATCCACCTCTTTTACCCCCAGCTATGGGTTAATTAGCAGGACTTGTATCAGTAAATAATTATCTCCAAAAAATCTTACAATCTAAAAATGTTCTGGCTTTAAATAACCTGAAGGAGTTGATAAAAAACAAGCAAGTTTCATAAGAATTTCCTGCTTTTTTCCGTTCAAATGCAGGACATAAGACATTTCTTTTTCTTTTTGATAATCCTCATTAAAATGGCAAGATTTATGGTTGTAAGTAAATATAATTACTTTAAAACCCCATTCAATGGGTTAAAACAAATAGGTTTTCAAATGGGTTTTGATACGATATATGACATGAAATTTATATTCTTATAATCCTAAGTTATAATAGACATTCATTAAAATACCACATATCTGGTTCGATTCAGTGGCTCACTTATGTAAAACGTGTGTGTTTACTAAGAGGCATGAATGAATGCGTAAGACTACGTGGCAGCAAGAGAGGTGAAAGGAGTCTAATTCGTTTCCTCCAACATGGAAAAATTTTCAACTTACCTCTGCAGCAAAGGTCCATATTTAAAAGGTTAGCACGAAAAGAGAAGCAATAGATATGTGGATGTCATTTATCACTGGCAACACAACCGGAATGAGTGGTTAATGACGGACAAATATGTCCGCTGCCGTTTCCTTACCAAGGAGATGAGTGACATCCCAGAATACACTTAACTTCATTACTTCCTTTATATAAAATCTATCAAGTTGTTTTCTGGCCGCATTTCTGCTGTCCTAAGCCACATACATCATAATTGATTTTTATATGACAGATATGAATGAGGATAAAGAAACAGCTCCAGTCATAGACGAAATGTTAAAAAGAGTAAGCTTTTGGCTATGACGTCTTCATTAAGACTAAGTACATTATAATTAAAAGGTCACTAGACTTTCAGATTAGCGATTATAACGGGTAATTTGATGAGAAGAGGTTATTAATATCTGTATTGAAAACCATGTTAGTGAGATTCACAATCACAGATTAAACTAATAAAGAGCCGTTTTTATTTTAAATGGTGTGTTGTAGCTTTTATGTAATACATGGGACTAAAGGAAAATATACTAGGATGTTAATTAATTTCATTTTCTGTATGTATTGAAAATTAAGATTATAGCGTCAAGTATAAATTTCGGAAACCAACCAGGATAGAATAAAAATTGCATAATAGATAATTGCGTCTAGAATTATATCATCCCATCTACCCGACAGTTTATCGTGCATTTCAGAGTTTGTGTTTTGCCAAAACGCGGTTTCTCATTAGTCTTCTCTTGGTTTCCAAACACAACGTTCCACAATTTGACTCCGTATTTAACCATGAATTCCAACCGCTCATGTTTGCATTGTACTCTCACAGATTATGTAAATTAGATTTTGCATGTTAAATGAAAATAAAAATGTGAGTGGTTATCGCAGAAGTAGAGCCAACACCAAAGCCAGAGCTCCATACAGAGAAGCACTTGCTTTGTATCTCTTGGAATGTCAAAGGCGTTGTCGATTCTGAGCTGCTGGTATCTGGAAGTGCCAACATTGAAAGCATTAATTACTAGTAATTTGATCGGATAACGAAATATGATGTATAAAATGCCCGGCTTTGGTAAGATGATCAGGTGTTATTCTCGAGAAAAGCAATACAAAAGCACACTCAAAAAAGAAAAAAACTAAGAAAAGATTCAGTTAGGACGAAGTTCTGCCATGATACCAGATTACCAGCAATTGCATGTTTTCATTTGTTTCGATCACGAGACCATTTCCTCAGTGATGGGACATTCAGAACAAAGACTTTAGTTTTTCGAATAAACTTCAACTTTCTTTGGACGGGGAATAAACATTTGCCTTCACGTTGGACTGTAGTCGTTGAAAATGAAGGTAATTGCACTTTTTGAAAATAATCTTTAAATAAATTTAACTATAAATGTGTTTTTATGTTCTCTCGTGGAAAACATATTTACTTTCCGAACACGTTAATAGTATCGGCAGCATGTGTTGATTCTAAGTTCTGTTAGAGGGTTAGACTAGTGTTTACCTTCATGTCGTTACAGACTTTTACATAGATTATATTTAGAGAAAATTATGAAAAAACTTTCATTCTAAATTATCGTATCATTCCCAAAATCGGTCTTAAAATATCTGAAAAAAAGTATGAACTTCAGCAACTTTAATTAAAACTGTTTCTTTTTTTTCTGGAAGTTCGGATGATCTAAGCTCAAACTTAAAGCTCAGTCAGTTGTCTTAAATATCTATACTTTGTCTACTAGTTTTTTCTTTGAATTTGGTTGGCTCTGCAGGGTTTGAATTTTTTTTTATTGTTCAATAGATCAACTGTAAGTGCATTTTCTGTGGATAGGCTCTAAAGCCCAAGTTTTTTGTTTTTACCAGGAATCTGGTACCATCGATAAACAACAATGTAGAATCCCTGTTTCTCCTGAACTCCCACGTTCTATTGTCGAACCAGCATAATGATTACTGAAAGCTGAGATTTCAAATTACTTTAAAGTGGATTCTATCAGCAGAAGACGGTATTAGCGTATATTGCTTCGTCCGCACCATAGGGATATCTAACAGTAGAAATGGTTATTCTGTATTGCATCATAAACTGCTGAAAAGCGTCTTTTCCTCGTAGCTTTTACATTAAAATGGTTATTTAAATGTCTGAACTAGCAGAACAACAAGGTAGCCCATTGCTAGATATAAATGTATTAGCATTTATCTTGATCCATATATGTTAATGTCCGTAGTTTGCAAATTCTTTTATCAACTGCTGTTTTAGGGAAACTTGGATATGTAAGTTTTTTCATAGAATAGACATTCATTAGTATAAATTGTATCCCATCATTGGTAGGAATACTTCATCCAAGTTTTTTTCTAACAACCATAAATGAATCGGTTTTGTCAGAATGCTTTTGGAATTCAGCGTATTCACTTCATTCTTGGATACTGTCCTGATGAATTTTTGAATAATGCGCAGTAGATTTTATCATTACTTTTTCGTCATTTAAGTTTTAAAATCTACATACAGAAACGGGCACACCTGATCTTGAAGACGAAAACGAATAGGAGTATATACAGAATATATAAGTATGTCTTAGATTTTCAGATTATTGAAGTTCTTCGTCTGAACAACGTTTTGGTCATTCGTCCTTGAAACAGAATCTTTTTGTGAGAATCGTGCTTATTTCCTTTATGAACAGCGCTGAGTTTTCGGGCATGTGTTCAAGGTGCTACAGATGTTGCCAACTATATCTATATCTCAATTTCCTCCTCATGGAACTGAGTGTCTCAATGGTTTTAATATTTATTAACTATATAGTCCGCCAGTATTCCCCCATGTGTCATCATAAGATTTTCAATTGGGCATATATTAAGAGAAACACAAAGCTACTTTGTTTTCGCCTTTTCCATCTGACTTGGAATAATCCAATGTTCCTTATGAAGGATTTTGCACCTTTGCAGTTCAATGCCAAAAATCAATTCTGTTAGATTCTGCTACTGACCACATCCAACATCCTGCTACCGGTGTAGTCACCGTAATCCGGACAACGGTGGCTTCCGATTGCTATTCTTTGCCAAAGGAAGATTTGTAATTTGCCCCAGGGCTACATACGTTTTTGAATTCAGTTCTCTTTTCCTAGACTGATTGTAAAGTACGGCTAGAGAGACTAGTCTGCTCTGCGACGTAACCCATAACTTGGGGAGAAGAGATGCATTCATAACTTTCCCAAGGCTATTTGCGCATAAGTAAATACAACGAATTCGAATGGAATTCGAACTTGGTTCTCAGATTTCTCATTCCGAGACGCTATCGATTATACCACCCGCACATTCAATATTGAGTGACTCAATATTAAGACCATTGAGATTATCAATATGAGAATAGTATCAAGTCTTCAGTTATTCAATGGATTAACCCTTTGAGCCCTGACAACCGCTTTACCAGTGGCAGAGAAAAATGATTTAATGTCCAGCCACCGGTTGATCAGTGGGTAACCACTTGTAAATATTTTTATATCTACCGTGAAACATTACATACCAATTATTTGCGAATTTTGATTCGGGAGCTCAGGCAGAAGGATTAAAATTGCTCAGGAACGAAGGGCTCAAAGGGTTAATCATTTTGGTTCAGTAGCTGTATCCACCTTTCCAGTTGATTTACGTCAAATTTTGTCTTGTGGAGCCAAATTAATGTGAACGTGGATTTCTGATCTGTGACCTTTTGATAGAAAAAATGACGAAAATGATAGAGAGCAAATCCGTAGACATGATCACTGTCTGAATTTGATTGTACCTTTTTCTGCACTCACTGGGTCTTTCTCAAATCTTAGCCTTCTGCTTATTCGTTGATATTATTAGAATGTCAGACAAATCGAAATATCGGTTGTCTGACCTTTTTCTTGATTCCATCATCATACGCCTTATTCAGATTCTCCAGGTATAGAATTGAAAAGCATAGGACCATTGCACTGGCTTGAATTCATTTCCGAATGCACGTTTCTGGTGCTGGATTTGTTTTTCTTCTCTCTTCTATAAGACGCTCAATTTCATGAAGAAATTATCTAATACTCCTCTCTGCGTTGCTATTGTATTTGTAATGTAAGGCACAAAAGCAAAGAATAGTATTAGCATCTTACTTTATACCAGCCATGTAGACAGAAGAAATATTTTCTTTTGAAAACCTAAGAAATCAAGTTTATTTATTTTGCAGTTTAAAAGAGTATAAGTATAAATCCATCCGGCAATGTCGTTCTGTTCTAGACTGGGAACATAAGCGAGTAAAATATACATAATTTTTTTTCTGATTTGTTTTCTTCATAAATAAGCTAATTTTCTAATTTTAAGCATTCGATTAAATTTATGAACAGATCTTCCTTGGAATCCATGTTTCCTTCTTTTTGGTATCTACAGTCATTCTCAACAACAGCACACTTTCTTAATTTTCATATCATGAGAAGAAAAGTTTGAATTTTGACTTTTGATTTGATGTGACCAAATCATTTCCCTGTATTTAGCGTTAATTAACAACACTTGGCAGACTTCTAGAAGAATAAGAAATAGTTGAATATTTCCGGGGGTCTGACATATTACGAATACCCTTTTGCATAGCAGTTTTCTGAAGACTATACTGTTACTTAAAAAGAAAGATAAAATGACAAGTTATTTAAAATTGTTTTAATGTGGATAAATATACACCTCTAATTAAAATCCGGCATTGCAAAATATTTTAATATCTCAATGAATATATTACAGATTTTTTTCATCAAATAGTATTTAATTGACACCTCATGTGACGCTGAAACTTTTTCATCACCTATAATAGCCGGAGACAAGTGTTTCATTTTTCAGGGCAAAACCTTTTCAATTTTCACTAAATTTGATGTTGATATGCAAGGCACTATTAATTTGAGCTCTTGTCACTGAATTTAGATGCGGTTCTTTGAGTTGATAAGTCCAGAATTTGCATTTCTTGCAAATAATAGCGATTCTTTATTATCTAGGGCTGTATTTTTCCGGTTATTACTAGAAAGTTAGAATTCGACCTTTTTGTAAAGAGATCAAGGTGAAGAAAGCGTCTGTTTGTTTTTATCCATTGTCCCATTTAGGGTGTCAAACTCCTACAATAGAAAATTAACAATGCATCATATATACGCCCTCATACATAATAAAGCCGGTAATTGCTGGATGGTGTGCTGTTAGTTCCATCAAACTTCCTCCTCCTGACGTCCCATGTACATTCAAGATGTACGTGATTGTGCTACTTTTCTCTTTGATATCTCACAACATCATGGGAAATATCGTGGTGTGCTTTTCCATTATCTTCCTCATGGTTTTACATTCAGAATTGTCCTCTCCTAGTGAATAACCAGGGCTATAAAGCCCAGTCAGTGTAACTCTTAACCGCTGCGAAAAAAGTGATAGATTCATGCTTTTTCCAAGGGAATTAGTTCAAGGGGAATATAACGTGGTTCAGTCAGACATTTAACACGGATCGCTGTTTACATCTTCCATATGTGACGTGACAGTTGTTTTTTTTTTAAGTTTTGGCGAAATGTTTTTATTTTGGTTTCATCTGACTCTCCAAACATCTGAATGTGATAATTTTTAATATCTGTTTAAAAACATCTTACTTTTAAAACAGTTTTTAAGAAAAATAGTTCCCTGTTATCGCTATTTCTAGATTTTATGGGGATTTACTTCCTAACCTTTTGTTTAAGTTAGAGAAGAAAATCAATATCTTATTTTTCTTTATTTACCCTTCTAGTTGCTTTTGCTATCCATTTTAGTTGTTGCTGCTGCTGGAAATCGGCAAGTGTTTTTTTTTATTTGGTAAAGCTCTTTGTTTGTGATTCGGTAGCCCCAGTCCATAGGGTGAGATGAAAGATTTTTTTTTTTTCAGACCTAAAGTATTCATACCCTCGAAGTCATTTTAACCATTGATTCGAGAAAACGTTTGTATATAGCTAATAGTTTAGACATTTCTGGACGAATTGTGCGCTATGCATGACATGCATATGAGTGTCTAGACATAACGTGGATATTGAAGAGCATAATTCGGTTAATGTTTTGATTTTGTAGCATCTTAAAGAGTTGAACAAAATATTCCTGATGTAAACTATTATGTTCCAATTTCTTATCTCCTAGAAATTTGTCATACAACATCTGCAAGGTTTTATTTTAGTCCTCCTAAAATTATGCTGAGCTATCAAGACAATTACTCTGATACCGAGACTTGAGCAACGACAGTGTTGTGTAAGCTTACCAAAGGCAGTTATCCCCACTTGGTCAAGATAGTCACGTGACTGCAGCTTAGTAACGTCAATTCATACAGTGACGAAAGTGGTCAAGTCATTCATTTAGTCAGTAATCTTATTGGTGTCAAGATACACGTATTGTTTGTCCTGCCCAGACTACCGCCCTGGGCAGCCATCTACCAAATGCTACACTTTACAAGTCCATGGTGCCGTTTCCCTTTCGGAATATATCTTCTCCAGATACAGAAACCTTCGGCTAGCAGTCCTCAATTTGGGATATAGTAGATAAATCTGTCTCGTCTGAATTTGGATTTCTAAACATGGCTTCTTCAGAAACAGAAGAATCTCCATATTATATGTAAGATCCTATCTTTTCCTCCTACTCTCACTCTACTGGACTGTGTAGATATGATATATTATTCTTTGCGTGGAACATGTGTAAATGTGTATATATAGCTTAGTGTATGTCTCCGTAGTATAAAACTGAGAACCAGGCATGTTCGTTATTCCCTTTCGTTTCAGCCAGTCCGTCCCGTCCGTGAAATAACAACATATCACGGATATAATAATGCTCATAAGTTGGAGGAGATCTAAATAAGAGAATGAATCTATTTCATAGCTCACCCATTACAGTAGTATGGGGAGCTCTTGATTTTACCTTTATTTCAGATAGGTCTTTGAATATAGTATGAACAGTTGTTAAAATGACAATGCATTCAAAAGATCACATGTTTGGCATTTTTATAGCCATTTCTTTAATTTTAATATTTCCTTATCTGACGTATATAGGCAGTTATTTCTCTATTTTGCCACATCTTTGCCACAAGCTAAACTGAAAGTATATAACAATCTAAATGAATATTAAAAAAAGGAAATTCATAACTTCAACGTTAAAATATAATGTAACAACAAAGAGAAAAGTTACTGTCTGAAATCGAAATGAGTGTTGACTTTTGTAAAGCAGTTTTGTAATAAGTGTAATTTCTAAAAAAAAATATATAGTTTCGTTCAGACATTTTGCCATTGGCAAGTTTAAGATGCAATACATTTTATTTGATGTAAAATTTTATCCATTTACGAAAGGTTAACAAATATTCTGTCAGAATTTTTAATCAACTACAACAATACAGGCGTTTTAAAATTACGTCTTTTCTGGTTCCAACTTATACTCTTAGAAAATAAGAACAGTAAACGTGGTCGGGCCGTATCATTCAGTTGTTGCAGAATTTAGATATGAGTATGAATTCAAATCTCAGCAAGAACAGAAGTTGCAGTTGAAAATAATAATGTTAGGATTAAACTGTTATCGTCGCCTAATCAGCTTTTATATTAAGATGATGGATTATCTTCTTTCTTGATAATTTCGTTGACAATTATATATTTTTTATAAAGTAACAGTTGTGTTCCCTTTTTCCGTACGTAGTTTTACAAAGCCCGAAATACAATGGTTAATCACGAAGCTGAAAGTAACATCAATCGGCTAAATGACAAACATATATATATATATATATATATATATATATATATATATAATATGTGTGTGTGTGTGTTTTTATATATTAGAACAATTTTATTATCACAATGTGGGATACTTAATAATAAAAGTGATAAAAAAACTAAATGAGATCGGCTAGACTCTATACCCAAACACACAATATTTAGTTTTAAAAAAGTAAAATTTTAGTGTCCCTCTCTACTGCATGCGTATGTGTAGTTAAATCAATGTAAATATCACAAAGTCACTTTAGTCAGATGACGACCTAAGGGATGAAACTCGTTACACGAAAAAAAAATCCACTTTTCCCACATACATACATACATACATACATATATATATATATATATATATATATATATATATATATATATATATATATATATATATATATAATCAATTCCTCATTTTCGAGTACACAGGGATGTTCTTTGCATCCTTAGAACACGCTTACTGCAACTATGCTAAGCGTAAGTAATTACCGTTTTTGCGAGATAGCGCATAATCTCGTAATCCTCAGTTTCAACAAAATCAGTATGCTCAAATGTTCAGTTTCGATTATACATGACTTTGTGATAACTCAACAATTGGCAATTTCCAAACAATTTCGTCTACCCATTTTTCCTCAGATGGCTTGGGTTAACCCGTGCTATAGTTTTCAAACGTTTTCTAACGGTGCTGTACACTGGAAATCGTCCACACCAGGCCGATAGCATTAAGAAGTTGCATCCATGACACAAAATTAAACGTTCAAGTAAAGTTTTGATAAGAATCTGACGGAACAGAAAATATCGAAGATAAATTATAAAACTTTATTTATTTTGAAATTTTGCAATGGTCTTCTCGTATATTTACCAGAAATCTATCGGCAGTAGCCAGTGTCTGAAGACAACTAAAAGCAGGGTTTCAAAGTTTGATGATGATGAACAGGATTTACCCAATTAATAACCTGGCACGACATTTTCTTCTTAGCTGCATAATGTCAGGCTCAGCTTATATATTTAAACTTTTCTTTTAAAGTAAACAGTTCTTCCCCTTTCATTATGCTTTTTTTTCTGAATAGTCAATAGGATTATATAATTTCTACAAAAATTTATGGCACCGAGTGATATCCATTTCTTTCTTATACAGCTCAGTAACCAAACAAGAATAAAGTAATAACTGCTTTGATCCAGTTACAAATCAATTTTCTTCTTCATCTCCATTTGAAAAGCAACCATAAATCTCATCATCTACAACAGTTTCTTTTTCTTTTCATTTTTACTATTAGACAGCGATAAAATATTTCTGAAAATACGTACTTTCGAATTTTTTAAGCCATTGCTTTTTGAAAACGTTTTCCTAAAAAATGTTCATAGAAAGTAACTTATCTCATAGATAAGATTTATTTTATATCTCTCTCTTCCCTTTTTCCTCTGACATATTCGTGCTTCCGTCAATCACTGCAAGAATATTTATTTATTTCATAAACATCTCTTATTTCATTCATAAAATGTCTTCCCTTTGCTGCAGTTGAGTCTTACTGAAGAAAATATCCAATGGAATTAATGGTTTAAATAATTATTTGAACTGCGAGTTTCTTACGAACTTTTTCAACTTGTCTGTAGAAGAAAATGCAGGGTTTCCTATAGAATATCTTTCTGCTAACTGAGAATATTCAATTCTGTCAAAATGAAAGCGTACAAGATGCCTTGATGTATGTCAGAACATATTCTTTCACAGCATTTTCCGCAGTTCGTATTTACTTAGTATTAATGTCATAAACGAACAATTAGTTTAGATTTCCAAGATAAACAATTCATTTTATTGAGACATTTTTGTTCTGGTTCGTTTCTAAGACGAAATAAATAAAACGAAAAGATTTTTTTAAAATATCCCGAATACTTCGAATATAAACAAATTAAAATCCGGCACTTTGCACGTGTTCGTATATTTTATATGAGGCACAACTGTCCAAGCTGATATTAATTTGTTGAATTTTAATTGGTAGCTCTATGAAGAATAATGTTTCGACACATGAAGAAATAAGAGAAAACTCTTCTTAGATCGGATAGTTTACAAATATGTAACCGTAACAATACACAAGCATCAGTTACACGGTTGACGCAATAGTCATGACTTAAGTGACATTGTTAGTTAAAATCTCATTACAGAACCTTTGAGCTAAAGTTAGGTTGACGACGATAATATTAAGGTTTGCTGTCTGTGTTGGTGTCAGATTTTTTTCAAAAACTTTTCAACTCGTAAAATCTTTTTCTGTATTGTCTTCATGACGGAGGTGATCATCTTGTAACTGTAAATAATTTTTGTCTCCTTACTCTCCCTGTCTATGTTCAACTACTTCAAGCTTGTTGGGTATGTTAATCCCAGTTTCCATCTACTTTTCTTGCCTTCAGTATGTCATGCTCTCTTTTTATAGGCTCTAGAAATGTCAACGATTCTGCCCCTTTCACTCCCATCTTTCTCTAAACTTTCTCGTTGCCCACATTTTCCGTTCATGGTATTCTTAGTATCCTACTAGAGGAAAACGTAACTGTTGCTTCAATTCTCCACTTTATACGTTAGGAGATTATCCAACATGCATTACAATTCATTCATTCATAGCAGGATTCTCTCTTTCTAAAGAAATTATCATGTTTCTTAATACATTTTGTTCCTGAGAGTCAAATTTGACTATTCAAATTCCTCTTCGGATTTCTCTCATATTTTTCTTCTTCTGTTTTAATACTAAGCACAGTTAAAGATAACCATCTATATTCTGACATTTCATCATCCTCAGAAGGTATGTCTGTATACAATTTTTTTGTATATATGCATATACAAATATGTATTATTGTTGTTACATTAACTTGGGTACTAATACACCTGGAAAATGTATAAATTCATTTCTTCCCCTGTTATGGATAAAAGCAGGACAGATTGGATCCTATAGCATTGGCTGGCAACTAAAGCCCAGCATCTTAAAACAATGATTTAAAGGGAGAGGCAAAATAGTGAAAAAATAGCCCAAGCAACTGATAAGAGACCTAACTAGATAATTCTTTACCATAAGTGCAAATAGAACTGACATCACATAGTAATAATAATTCGACGTTTATATTTTTATCCCGTATCGCTTTGAAATGAAATCTACCGTATATTTGAACGTAATTATAATCTGAAATCGAAGTCTTACTAGGGAATTCTGAGAAGGTCTAGATACGACCAACATCTCAACAATTTGCTAAACATCAGAATTAATTTTTAGGGCTTGTCTTACATCTAAATTTAGTAATAATCAAGCATTTTCATCAAGTTTAAAATTATATTAGCTGACTATGACTATAAGAAGCTCACCAATACAAACTTTACAAATGAAAAAAAAATTTCAACTAGCAATTTAGAACCAGTCAAAACACCGACCAAAACCATTCTTGGTGATCCATGTTGAGCTTAGAGACGGCAAAGAAATAGTTCCACGAAACAACCACAACAATCCGTCCATATCACTTCAGCACGCTAAATCTGGTCACAAGTAATTCTTCAGGACTACTCATTTCCATTAATAGTCAACTCACAAGTAAGACAGAACGACCGACATTACAAGTAAGACATTTTCTCACATTAAAATTCATTCAAATACCTTTGTTTTGTAACGCACAACCGATAAAATGTCTTTTTTATGTTTATTTCGTTATATACATTATTCCCGACAAACATATTAAAAACTTCCAAAATTTCAAAGCATTTTTCCACGCTCCTAATTTTTTATATTTCTGTATAAATTTATTTATTACGTAAAACATAAATTGTTTAATTTTGACTCGGCCTCTCCTGATTCCTACACTCGTAGCCGGGATTGTTTATAATTCCACCATTGTTCATTTCGTAGTAAATTGTGGTCATTGGTTGGTCTGTAACCAGGACACCAATGTCTTCTATCATTGGAAGATTTGTATACAGCTATAGATTTCTTGGTCGGTTCAAGAAGTTTTTCACAGCACTTAAATGTTTTGAGGTACTGTTTCTTTGAGTTTAGAGTATAATTCGAGGTAGCCTTTGACGGTAGAATATAATTCAAGGTACTCTTTCTTCGACTTTAGAATATAGTTCTTGAATTGTTTGTTAGTGGTACAAAATACTTCAAGCTAAATAGTGTATTTCTGTAAGACAATATTTATTCATACGCTAAAAATTATTATGTTTCACATTTTTCCAGAAACAGTCTTAGAAACCAAATAAATTGAATTATGTTCAGCCTGCAGATATTAATATAATGGGAAAAAACTGGTTGTCCATCAAGGGATCTTTTCTGCATAATAAAATATGGCGTCCCCAAAATAAGCTATAATTTACATCAGAATAGTTATCTAAAAATAGAATAATTACGTTATCGTGAAAAATAATTTCCGCGCTTCTGGTTTTTAAAGGTGCAATAACAAACGCTGCTTCCACGTTTTAAATGTCTTCGAATTTCAACCATAATTTGAAGTGCTCTTCAACATAATTGAAATTTCCTACTCTTTATTAGTAACCGCTCTCTGATATTAGCAGCAACCAATTTTCACGTTCACTTTAAGCACATTGTTAGCATAGTGACACTTCACTAGGGAAGTAAATATATTCACTGTAACATGGCAGTCATTTTTAGCGATTGCCTTAATTAATAATTTCCAAGTTCAAAGATTAATGCACAAGGCCAGCAACTGCCCTGCAGAATCTGACCTTTGGTGACCTGGAATATCAGAAGCGAGCAACAAAACAATCACACTCTTCTTTCGTTAATTGATGCTTCCATTAATTTTATCGACAAATCAAATTCACGCAGTTTACAGGGAGAATAGCCTGAAAGACTATCGAAGCAAACTTATATTTACCTGTTTATTTACTGGTTTGTTTTAAACTTGAAACTGGCATGATTCATTCGCTTTTGCTTATTCTCAATATAAAAGTCATGCAGCCTTACATCATAACTGACATCTATTTCTTCATTCATTTAATTATTGTATTTTACAATAGATGCACTACTTAATAATAGTTATTAACAGCAAGAATCACAATTTTAACATAAGCAGTTGACACTGTGTTGACGGCGAAAACAGAAAGACAACTATGGGAACTCCAAGACTAGAGTCGGCTCGCAAGAGATTTGGTATTTTTTAAACAGTTCCGAAGGGATACATGCTATATCTCATCTGAATGCCGACAGTCTAAGGATTTCAGAATTGTTTTATTTTGTCCTAACGCCAAGTCTTTGTCAAATTATGATCAAAATTTGTGCATATTTAATTATATCCGAGACAGTTTTTCTCCTAAATATTAAAACAATTTAAATCTGCCAAACGGAAGAAAATTGTCCTCAGGAAAATATTTAAAACGTACCCGCTTTTGGCACCAAATAGAAATTTTTCTCATACCTATATTTGTATTTCTTTTAATGATTGCACTCCAAGCAAGGGTTGGGGTGATGTCACTGGTACGCATGGAGTTACAGAGAGTGAAGGCGTGGGTGGGGGGAGACTGAATAAGAGGAACCAAGGAAAGGGGTTTTAGAAGATGACGTTGCATTTAAAGTTTGAAGATTGTAATTATCAGGGAAGCAAGGAAACGGAAGAAAGTTCTACAGGCGAGAAGTGAGAGAAAAGAAACTGTTGGAGTAGAAGTGGTGGTTACATTTAACTAATTCAGCTGTGAAAGGGTGAGACCTAAATGCCAGTCTAGTAGCCCATTTAAATTCACGTAGTCCGGGCACGAATAAAAAAGCTCGTCAGTGCTGTTTCTATGAAACTATTTGTAGAAAGGAAAGAGAGAAGCCACGTCGCGTCGGTGAGAAAGTAACTGAAGTAGAGATGCCACGCCAGGAAAGATTACATTTCAGCTCTTTCTTTGGATTTTGTCAGGAACCTCGAAATGAGTAGCAGGAGCACCTGACCAGATATGTCAACAGTATTCAATGCGCAGACGAATGGTAGATTTGTAAATGTGTAAGATGGACTCTGACGAGAAAAACATTCTGGTACGACACAGTGACCCAACTTTACTTCCAGTAGATGCATCTGTTGATTCGATGTAGTCGTTCCACTTCAAGTAAGTTGAAAACTTGAGGAAAGAAGCCGCAGTGTGTTGCTTTCCATCAGTCTTGCATCATCCATACTGATGGCAGACAGGAAAGATACTTGCTGGTAGTTCAAGAAAAGTATTTTCGTTTTGGAAGCATTAAAATTTACGAGCCATTTCCAGCTCCAGTTAACCACAGATTGGAGGTCATTTTCAAGAGCAGCGGCCAGATTAATTTTATCGGATTTGCTATTAAGACACGATTAAATGGCAGTGTCATCAGCATAAATGCCTATTTTGGCATTGATGACATCAGAAAGATCATTGATGATCAGAAACTGCGAAGGAATCAGGATAGTGTCTTCGGGGATACCCGCGTTCGTGCGAAAGGATCTGGAAGCGAGCCCGTTCAAAACGATCTTCATTTCACGAGTTGATAGCAAGAATTGGATTAAAGCACAGTCGTCCAGTAATACCGTAGCCCTGGAGCTTACGTAGAAGAGCAGCATGCCAAACCCTGTCAAACACCTTCGAGATATCAAGAGCCACAGATCGGGCTTCATCGTTTCTATCAATAACTTGATATACATATTCGGTGATTAGCAGTATAACCCGTCTTTGACCGGGTCTTTCATTACTGGGATTTTTGCCGTTCAGTTGGAGCAGTTTAAGTATAAAGTCAGCACACCCGAAAATCAATATTAGTAACAACATTTGGGTGCAACTGAAGCACTTTCACAAATGGGGAGTTAACAATTTTAATGAGGTTTGGCCCTGAAAAGGGAACTGTATAATAATAATAAATAATATTATTGTAATAATTTAAAGTATTTTTATTAAAGTTTTTATTAAAGATATATATCCAAGTACAGATAGTAAAACGTTGCTGAGAGTTATAATGGACTGGGAGTAGTGGAGAACCATTGTCGCCAATAGTTTGGACTCAAAATCGGCACTGAAGAATTATCTATCAAACAAAAAAAAATTCATCGAAATCGGATAAAAACTGTGGAAATGCATAAACAACATCCGATCACACACACACACACACATTTTGAGATTTATAGATATAGATGGCCATTAGTACATCAGCGGTAGATTGGCCCATATTGTTTGTCAGTGTATAAGTTGTGAGAGGTAAAGTGCTTAACCAATTCAGCATTGATTAAAGCCTCGAATACTTTGTCGAAAAGCGGTAGGAGACTAATAGGGCGATAGTTGGTGTAGTCAGAAAGTTCTCCAGAGTTCTTACAAATAGGAACTACAGAGGAGGACTTCCAACAACGTGGAAAGTAGGAAGTAGCGAGACAATGGTAGTAGAGTTTGGAGACATCTTGGGGACACATTTCTAGGACGATGGCTGGGATCCCGTCATCTTCGCTTACCCTATGGGAGTCTAATTTAATTATGATGTCTGGGACCAGTGACGAGGTTACACGTATATCCCTCAATGGAATCTCTGTCCTATTTGGGAAATCTGGTGTGGGTACACCCGACGGTGTAGAGAGTTAAATTACAAGAGACTTTCCGAGCAAATCATTCAACCTTGTCTGCTGTAGATTGCGGGACTTCGAATTGTTTGAATAGAGGACGGATTGAGGATTTGCTGTTCGGTACACTCTTGCAGATCCGTCAATAATCTCTAGAACCGAACTTACGTTGTTTCATTCCATCAGCAAACGGTAGCTTACCTTCTTTGAGGACACTTGCTTGGAGGATGCCGACTTTCACACCAGAAAATCATGATCTAAACATCTGTTACATTTGGAGGAGGCGTTAAATCAATTTTTGGCATCGGAAAATTCTAAAAAGTGGTCATGAATGAACAAGACAAAGAACTTGTAGTAATGACGTGTTAAAATACTAGCATCAGCTCCTAGATAAAATTTTCAGAGGTTCATGCGTGATCAGATTAAGGTATGCTGTGGGCACATAAACGAACAAGACTTTATTAGGGAGGTGATTATTATTGATTGGCTCCGACAGTAATACTTCCTATTTTATTATGTCGGGCTACGAAGTCAAAAGCAGATGTTGATAGTATTGTAAGAGATGTCAAATATTTGGGGCGGAGCACATTTTGGTAAAATGGCGTCTGACGTGAAAGCGTGTACGAAGTATAGATGTGTCATTACAGAGAAATTTGTTTACAAAACACGAATATATTAAAATAAAGATAATTTAAGGCATCTTTTAGTCATTAATTAAACTAATTCTTCATAGTTCTTGGGATCAGCTAGTTGAGCGATCACACACACGCTTGGGTGATCATGTCTCTTTCGATTCATGACTGACTAAGCAGAAGATTTTCTCATAGTATGTTGCCGTTTTTCTACGGTAAACTGGTTGCCAACCAAGGCTATAGGGCCCAGTCTGTCCTGCTATAGCTGAGGGATAAGAGATGGATTCATACCTTTCCCTGAATTATTTGCCCATAAGTGAATGTAACGAACTCGAATGGAATTCGAACTCTCCTCTCAGATTTCTCATTCCGAGCAAATTATCCATTACATCGCTACGCGCATACTAATAAACAGTTCTATTTCAGTCAATATTTCTTCCTATATCAATGGCCGGATTACAGTTGTCTTTTTGGCAGGGTCACCTGGCGTGTCTTTCGAAGACGCTAGATTTCCGTCCTTGCCACGTGGTCATCCCATCCAAATTGAGTTTTCGTAGTTTTGCTTTAACACTTTTAGCCCTGTCTAAGTCTAGATAATGTGTTAGTGATTAAGACCATCCAATGTAAATATAACTTCATTTCACCCGGTTGTCTTGAGATTATTGGCGGCTCTGCAAGAGCACAAAGCTTAGTTTGATATATCTTAGCAAATATTAAAGTCATCACAGATCAACTAAATTCGTCCTGCAAAAAGGGGGATAACCGCCGTTTGCATCCCTACACAGGCATAGCTTAAGTCAGCAAGTGAGAATCTAAGTTAGATAGTATTTATAAAACGAACTCAAACACAGAATTGTGATATGATTTGGCCTACGTATGGCGTTGATTTTGAGAGAGTAGAGCAGTCTTTTTGTGTAAAAACCCACTCAAATATTAAAGGTTATCGCATCATAAATTAAAACTTTCATAGGAAAATGCAACAAGTTATCAGGTTAATTAGATGAAAATATAGCGAATTTTGACGGGCATGAATAATTATGACAAACAATCAAAGATCAAATAGATAATTAGTCGCTTTGGCAAGGAAATTGCTACTATTAATTTAACGGTTAGTAATTTAGACTCGTTCATCTCATGAGAAGCCATAATGTTCTCCTGTCAACAGAAGACGTTATTTAGAACGACAGTTTAATCTTTATTTACTGTTCTCGTATAATATACAGTATATACACGAGTGCAAGTCTTTATGATCAGTTTTTTTTACGCAAAAAATTACGCATTATACATAGGTTTTTTTTTGTGTTTTTTTAAGAGTTTAAAAATGATGCATTTTCGGTGACCGGTTGAACTATACATAGATATTTTTCTCTGGCGGGGTTAAAATCCATGCTAAAATATTGATAGTTTGTACTACACATGAAGTTGGTATACGGTCCACATCCATTTCGTTGCAGGAAAATCAGGCCAGTATTTTTCACTCGAAATGTAACACGTGTCTGCGTTAAATTTTTGCGATTATCTCTAGGGAAATGTAGACGGTGGCGGACTGGGAAAATACTGGCTGCCAAGGGACAAAGGTGACCCACCCACAAGTACACTGCTATCATTTAATTTTCATAACGAGTAAATAACATTTTAAAAAAATACATATGGAAAAAGAGTAAAATTATTTTTTTTCTGGAAAAATGTGTATTAGTAATTACAGTGAACATATCAGTCAGTTATGTGCCATGCGTGATACACACTTAGGCAATCATGTATCTTTCGATACATGACTGACGAGGCAGATTTTTTTCCCGCAGTAGGTTGTCATTTCTTTCGGCGGTAGATCGGTTGCTATCCAAGGCTATGGAACTCGGCCTGGGGTTAGAAGAGGTTTCATACTTTTCCTAAGGGTATTAGCACGTAAGTGAATGTACATGTATTGGACATATTAATGACAGTAGATACCAAATGTAAATACAGAATGTTTAAGTTTATTTTTTATTTATTTTGAATTTTAAGTAATTGGTTGATATTTTTATATAGTTTACTGTACGATTTATACATTCAAAGATATAATATAATATTGCATAAAATTGCTATATTAAGAGCAGTCATTTGTGTTCGAATTTGCCAATAATTGCTTCATCTAAAATTTCCTTTTCAATGGATAGCAACATGTATGATTCCAAATTCTCCCCAGACAATCATTTTTTAAAACTTATCCTTGTGATCTTTACCTTTGAAAATGTCCTCTCACATTGAACCTGAGAAAATGATAGTGTACAAATGACTTTATAAATTACTTATTCCGTTTTGTTACTAAGACAGTTGCCTGTGTTTGTTTCTTTATTGCATTTTCATTTGATATATGATGCCCACTCTATCAGGGGGTCCACTTGTCATCAGGCAAGCTGACATCCTGGCCAGTCTGCCATTGAATGTAGAGAAAACAAACTAATAAAATGTGTATTCCGTTTACTGCCCAACTGCGCGGGTTTGTGCGCATGAGTATCTGAACGCGTTTGCGTATTGAGTGAAGAGAATCGCGAATATTTCATTGTGTTTAAATATTCCCAGGAAACAAACACTGAAGAAATTATTTTGCCAATCAATATCAGGAGATTCTCATATTTGCTGCATTGAGTTTGTTGAATTGATTGGAAGTTTCTGATATGAATTTGATTTGGGAAGGGAAGATGAGATAAGATAAGATACGAGGATACTGTTTTCTTTGTGGAAATTATTGGTTATTGATTCGTTTGGATCAACGTTTTCTTCATTAACGATTTAAAGAAAATGTTTTGAAAGTATTTTTAGCAAGCAATACGATAAATTGCTATCATATATACAAATGTGGAGAAACTCCGACCCACACACACACTTATTCCTCCCTCCCAGTCGCCATCTTTACATAAAGTCTAAACTGAATTTTCAACTCTTTCTAAAGTCAAAAACAATCTGTCAATGATTCAGTCAGTTGAAAATAACTTATGCCTTGACTACCGTTTACCAGACACACTTAGGGATAACATTAGCGATTGATTGCCCACTTACTAAGTAACTTTATTTTTTAATGAAAATAAATTGAATTAAATTTCTTGCCTATCAGTCCTTTTGTCCGAAGCCAATGCATTAATTTCGGCCTGCTCCTATGGTAATGACGATTTCTTTTTCTTAAAACAATGTTTCAAGAAAAAAAATTTTTTTTCAAGTCCAGTAACTGTTATAGGTCTTTTCCATATTGCGACCAGCTTGCCTTCTAATCTTTTATTTGAAGCAGTGTGGAATGTCAATATTTTGATTGTCATTATTTTCTCTTTGAGTTGCATATGATACTCATTTTAGTTTTTGCCATTGGTAAGTCTTCAAGTACTGTGGTTTCTGTTATTTGGCACAGTTCTTTCTTTATGATTCTGTAGCGTCAGTCCACAAAGTTCGAAGAAGAATGGTCCTCAGTAAATTCCATAAATATCGTAATTTTATGTTATTTATTATTTTGTATCCTTTTTATTCGGGCATGATATTTTGTTAGTGCTGTTTAGGACATTTATTTCAATTGCTTCGTTTAAAAAAGTAATTTGCTTAGCAGGTGATGAATCGCTACCACGTTTACTAAGCGTGCCCGGTGGACGGTAGTCAAACAATTTATTGTATTATTGGGTGGGGGGTCACTAACATAATAACGGCAGAAATAGCCTCGTAGCCACATGGGTAAAAACATACACAGAAATAACACTAAAGGCATATTAAATTGTAAATTAAAAATCATACAATTTTTGTATATTTTTTTGGTTACAAGTCTTTTAAAATTGTATGTGATAAAAGGAAGAAATCACGTATTATTGCACTCAATGTTCTGGAGAGAGAAATATAATGTCTTGACTGTCCAGCAGTTGGGGGCGAAGAGACTGAATTCAATGTCTTTTGGCGGGAAGTCAGTTTACCGGCAGGAACAATTTTTGTTGCATGCTGGGAGAATTTTTATTTTTTATTTAATTTATTTTGAACAGGTTTTAATGTTATTGTTTATTCTATAATATTCATTGTTATTTTATTTTTATTTATATATTTATAATAATAATGTCCCTACAATATCCCTGAAGATAAC
>CAXIWW010000476.1:32500-47500 GCA_964036315.1 Acanthosepion esculentum | reverse complement strand
CAAGGGCATGATTTCTTCGTTTTGTCTTATAAGAATTAGATCATTGGTAGATTTCATTCTTTTAGAAAACTTTGTGAAATTAAATCAGTGTAAACATTCGAATGCCTCAGATTGATTTAAAATCATCTACAAGAAAATCTAAAATTCTCCGGCCAGCAAAAGGTTTTGACTGAAAAGGTTGGTTATTGAACTATGTACTTTTTTTTCTAGTGTTACTTCTGCTCAGTGTTCGAGTGAATGTATAATCCTACATTTTGAAAATGGGGTTTACATTTTTTTTTTCAAGTCGACTTCTTTTAGAACATCACATTTCACCAATGCCACTTTTTGTGTAACTGTCCAAAGTATACCCTAAGCTAGGCCAGGCTTTTATATATCCTTGGTATAATTTAGACTGGGCCAATTCATAAACCCGGATATAATATACTCCACTAGAACATAATATAACGCTTTCTTGTCCAATGTAATAAAATGAAATTATATGGATCACACAGTATCACACATCCACGAAACATTCGTGTGCATTCTACAGCCATCAATTTGATTACAGATCATTGATTTTGACATTGTTTGCTTATTGACTTTGAGCAAGAATAGTTCCTTTTTAGAATATTTATCTGATTACATTTAAATTAGTCCATATCAGCCAGCATTACTAATTTATAGACTTCAGCCATCGCATAACATTCTAGATAAGATAAAAGAGTTGTTGCTACTAACAACAAAAGAATGTATAAACTGGCCTAGTGGAATATAGTCGTGAGTAAGCTATTTTATAAACCGACAGAAATCACTATCTGGAACATTCTCTTATTTAGAATTACGAGAGTTTACTTGAATTGGGTAATCTGTTTGAACGTAATATCAGTCCTCCTATATGTCTGTGAATACTGGACAATCTCCTGAGGAAGAAAAGACTTGAAGCAACGGAAATATGGCTTTACAAAAGGATACTGAGAATACCATGAACAGAACATGTGAACAATGATGAAGTTATAGAGAAAATGGAAACAAAAAAACATTTATATTCAACATCAGAAAGAGACAGTTGAAATCTCTAGGCCACATAATGAGGAAAGAGGTGTTGGAAAATATGATGCTCACAGAACAGATTGAAGGCAAGATGGGCAGAGAAAAACAAGGCATAACCTGCCTACCGAGCTTTTGTAAATGGGTGTTAGAACAGGGTTTTGGAGAGATAATAAAAAGACAAAATATATTAAAAGCTACAAAGGACAGGAAATTATAGGAAGCCGCCATGATCTTCGATGCCCTAAAGGGACACGTGTAAAAAGGTAACTTGTTTGTTAGGGAAGTGTATTTTATATTTCTGGTTTTTGGTAATAGCGAGTGGAATAGAAAAAAGCATGTTTTAATCTTTTGATGGAATTAAATTTTCCCAGGGAATTTGACTGTGAAAACATCTGTTGGTCAAAGGACTGCAGATTTTGACAGGTGACAACATTTGCTTTGTCTAAATAAGAACCTTATATATTCGTCTGATAAGTCTTTCCCTAAAGGCAAATGGCCTTGACGTTTGGCGATATTTAAAGTCTGGATAAAACAGAGGAAATTACCATTTTTACCCCCTCTTGTGATCAAAGGAGTGTGACAAAACGCGTGGATAGATGGTACCTTACATATACATCATTTTGGCGAATAACCTGGAGTCAGCCGAGAGAATTAACAGGAAAGACACATTGAAAATTGGCTGATCAACACATGCAATTCACACACACCTAAAATTAACTTGATGTTCGATTCTCTGATAAAAGTTTGAGAATACACAATTTGGTTCCACGTCGCTTCCCCATCCAGAGGTGTTAACTTTTGTAAATATTCTCTTTATTTACTATTATTAAAACTATCATTTTCAACCAAGATCAGTCCTTCTCCTTCCGACAAGACTGCCATCAAGAAAATGCGACGGCTTACTGAATCAAAGGAAAATACAACTTCCTTTTTCATGTCAGTAAGAAACACAACACTTACCAGCAACTCTAGATGATCAACAACCTAACTGGCACTACCTCCTTGGCCAGTTTAAAACTGTATGTCACCAATCTGACCTACAGCCATCACAAGCTGAAGATATCTACGAGAGATAGGGTCCGAATTGTATGGCTGCACGTCTTGGGGACGGGGGAGGTTACATTATATATAGTCCATTGATTGGTTGGGGCGCAAAGGCGTGTCTTCATATGAAGCAAATTACGCATTTCTTACTCTACAAAAATGATTCCGCAAATTTTTTTTTTTAAATATCTTTTTTTATTAAGTATTATATATTTCAGTTATTTTAGGGTGACACATTGAATTTATACGTGTGGTAATGAGAACTTGATACTTATAAGCAGATATTTGCCTTTGAAAATCTTTATCCCTGATACGCTAAATCTTTTTCCACAATAAAATAATATGGCATTTCCAGGCGAAATCTAGAGTACATTTGGAAAAGGGTAAAATCAGGAACTCGGAGCTGATGTTGCTTCGATGAAATAAGATGTTTACAGCAAAGTTACTGATAATTTTGTTCGTAAATCAAGTAGAATCCGATTGAACTATGTTTAAAGTGTTATGATAATATTTATGTCACTACTTTATTTCAAATTAATAAAAACTCTTCATTTTCGTGTAAACATAAGTGTTGTATGTTCTCCATAGGTCTCGATCGAAAATTTCATATGTATGTCTTGCATGGTGTCACTCTCGTTCAGAAATATCTAAAATGTCAGCTGAATACAACCACATTCTAAGATCAATGGTTAAAATGATTTTGAACGAGTGAAACCTGTCGGTCTTAGCTAAGACCATCCTTCTTAGAACATTGTAGACTGGTGTAAAAAATTACAAAGAACTCTACCAACTAATATAAACCACATAGCTTGAAGACTTTGAACAAACAGCAAAAACTAAAATGGATATCACATTTAACTCAAAGTGAAAATAATGACATAATCAAGATACTGATGTTCCATAATACATTAAATAAAAAGATTAGGTAGCAAACCCTCGTCAATACTAGAAAGAGCGATAACAGCTAATGGACTCGTGAAACCTATTTTGCTGAAAAATTGTTCTAAAAGAAAGATTTTGTAGATTTCAACCGACATCAGTACTAGCTGCTCGTCCAATGAATTCCCAATGTTTCCTTATAAGGAAACGGCTAATATTATCATATGCCATTAGGCTATAGGTAAAAATACAGTCGCTCGTACAGTTCCCAACCGATCATCTTTCTCATTTATATATCATTATTTTTGTATCCTTTCTTAGCTAATTTGCTTCTAATAAGGTTGACTGACTCGTCTTTATCTTCACACCGTTTACATTTGATGTTTTCCTATGTTCTATCAATATTGGAATTTATAGTTTTATGTCAGTTTGTGTATGTAGTCTGTTATTAAACGCAAATCAGTATTTTTCTGTAGGTTTCCCTTACTCAGCCATGTCCGTATCTATTTGTTTACCATTCCCTCCAACTTCTTCTGGACATACACTTTCATTCTTATAACTTTGGTTCTCTCTATTTTCTCTTTCTTGCTTATCTACTGATCCTTCACTTCGTTTTAGTGTAGATTTTGTCTGTTCTCATTAGTCTTTCCTTGTTCTGTTTGTTTTACCCTCAGAGTCTCTTGATTGCAGAGCTGGTGCATTTCTCGACGCTGATTAGTTCTCTTTTCTTTAAAATACACCCTTTCGACATTGTCTCTCAGGTATACAACCTAATGAATCATCATCAGTTTTCTTTTTGTATGTTACACGTTACTGAGATACTCTTTTATCCAGTTGAAGGAAACCCTGCGGTCCCTCACAATGGCAGCTATTGAGGTATTTACTTCTTTAATTAAGTTTCTGCTACAAAGTTTGGTATCTGATATTGTTCTTGTGGAGTATTCTTTACGTTCCTTCATATCTTTGATGGCATCTTCTTCTAAAATAGCCAGATACTTAGCGTTCACTTCATTCTTGGTCATTACCAATATTTCATATTTCTCAATATCAAATTCCATTCCTTCATCGGCTAACGGCCACATCACGTTAAAACACCAGTTCCCATACGATCACCTAAGTTACGTCGAACTTCGTCACTACCTAAATGACTGATCGCTTGCTAATACCACTGAGCTGTACGCTTTGATGTATGGGTAGTGAATTGGATACTGGCTCTAAATTTTTAACCAAAGAGCCGTTTCAGTTTTCGTTGGGTTCGTTATATTCACTCACGCACAAATACCCTAGGGAAAGGTATGAATCTACATCTTCTCCTCCCCAACTATGGCTTAATTAGTACGATTTGTATCGCTAAACCATCATCACCTCAAAAAAAAAAAAATTATCACAGTCTGAAAATATTCTCTGGCTTTAAATAACTTGCAAACGATTGATAAGTCGTAAAAATCGAATGAACTAGCTAACATTCCTGCGTATTCGCTGAAAGTTCTATTTGTTTGTATGAATGTTCCTTTTACAATTTTTATTTTTTTTGTTTGTAAAACCTTTAAAATTTAGTATTATAACAAATTTAATATTGGAGATATGGAAATTGAACATAGAATAAGCTGTGCTAGGGGTAGTTTCGCTCAACAAAGAAAATTACTACAAAACCAAAACATTAACCTGATAACTTGAGTCATCTTCTTAAATAGCCTCATCAGATCGACACTTTCAATATGGATGCTATGCATAGCGACGAACTCGTTCGAACATATCTAAACTATCAGCTGTATAGAACCTCGTTCTGAGATCAATGGTTTTAAATAGCTTTGAGCGAATGAAGCCTGTGGAGCTTCGCGAAGACTATGTTCCTTAGAATTTTGTTGACTGGCGCTACAGAATCACAAAATAAAGAAATATACCAGATAACAGCGACCACATTATCAAGGA
This sequence comes from Acanthosepion esculentum, assembly GCA_964036315.1. Lineage (NCBI taxonomy): Eukaryota > Metazoa > Mollusca > Cephalopoda > Sepiida > Sepiidae > Acanthosepion > Acanthosepion esculentum. Next base: position 42,613 of record CAXIWW010000476.1, on the reverse strand, counting down.
CTTTCAAAAGGAATAACTAAAATCGATATCTCGTAACTCGAACAGAAAACAATGACATAGTCAAAATGTTGATGTCCCACGCTACTCAAATAAAAGGTTAGGGAGGAAACCCTCATCAATAATGGAAAGAGAGAGAACATCTACTGAACTTGAGAAACCTATTTTTCTGAAAAATTGTTTTAAGAGAAAAATCATAAATTTCAAATAACTGCAGTAGTATTTTCTCTGTCAACGAATGCCAAATGTACTTCTTAAATGACATAATCGCCTATTTCTTGCAGCCTTGTGTGGTGGTAACCCTGATAGTATTTTTTATATCTGATAAGAATACGAGACCCCATTTTTCATGCGTAAAATAATTATTTACTGCCGGACTTCGTCAAAGTGACATCGGCTGTAAATGATATATTGTTTGCGAGAGATTTCTTCGAGCGTTCCATCTTCTGGCGAGGATGCTAAAGACTCTTACTTTCTCTTTGGGTGTCGGGCGTTTATAGAATTGTCTTGTAAGAGTTTATTCTTGGTTTCGCTGGGTTCATTTCTTGTATATACCGGAGTACCTACTAACATCCTTTGAGGCCCGATTCTGCATTTTGGCGACTATGAGGTTGAGCGGAAATCACGATGCAATTAGCTCTTTTAAGATTCTGAGGTGACATCGAGTACAAATCTCGCTTTGAAATCTCTTCTTGTAATATTGCGGTTATCACAGGCCAACTCCTCTTTGATCTAATTTTCTCGGTAAAAATTATATTCGATTCAGAACTCTGGTATACTCTGGCTTGAATCACATAGAGATTTTCTTAATATAAGAATGACGCGTATTATCGTTATGAATAATAGTAGTAGGGATAGTGAGTTTTCTTAGAAAATACGTTTTTATTTTGACTTTTGTGAGGTACTGTTCTCTGATGGTTAGTTCTACTTTCCAGTTTTCCTGGAGAGCAACAAATATCTGGGCATTGTCTTCGTTATAAAGTTCAGTACTTAAGATTTTCAGGTATCTTATTATCTATGGATTTGAGATCATATCGTAAACCTTTCGTAGTTTATCCCTGCCACGACTTGATTTTTTCTCGCATTTTAACTTCTTTTGGTATATTTCGATCGATATACATAGTAGCTCACTCGTCCCTCTGGTCTCATTTTATTCCTGTTCTTCGAAAAGTAATCCTCGGATTTCAAACGATATTTCTTTGGTTATTTGTGCTTTTAGAAATTCCTGCTTAATTGGTAAACATCGGTCTGTAGTTGCAGCGAATTCTTCCGTTCTGGGTTTGGTTATTTTTTCTTCTTCTTGTCATCCTTTCGAGGATCATTGCTTCTTTGAGATATTTGCATCGGAACTGTTTCATGATACTTAGAAAAGTTTTTAAGTTGGTTCATATTAGGCATTAGCAGCTAAATACGATAACATTCGAAAAATAAATACCTCTGACTTTATATAAACACTTTTATTTTTCCACCGGATTTCGAAATTATCTAGTTTCCTAGTTAATGTTAAAAATACGGTCACATTACTAGAAGCTGATAAATTATCATATTCACGAGCTTGCGTCTCATAACCTATACGGGTCGTAGGAGTACTACAGGTATTGCAACTATGAGTGTGACTAGATGAAGACCCATAACTGGAGGGAAATGGATTCATTTTTCCAGGGTATTATGACGAAGTTAATGAAACAAATTCGAAAGCACGATTCTATTTTCCACGAAGATAACCATTACACGAGTAGGGGACACATATTTTATTTTTGTTTTAACATTAAGTATCTTGTTCTACGTTTACACTTTTGGGCTTTTGTGCCGAATTCAGTTTTTCTTCTTTATAATTAAGAAAATGAGTCAACTTGGATTAATTATATAAGGATGCGTCATAAATAATCTCAGTTTTCGTCCATCAAAATTAAAGTAAAATTACATTTTATCTATTTACATATCCACCGTTATTTGCAACGACTCACCAAGAAGCTCTTCGATACATTTTGAATAAAATTCCGCACGTTTTGATGTGAGATTGATTTTCGACGAGCTCTTAAACTGGTTTTCATTAGGGAAAGTTTTTGTCATCAAAGTGTTTTGCAGCAATCAAAATAGCTAATAATTGGTTGATGCAAGATCAGATAAATATGGCGGGAGGGTGGAAAAGACCAACCGATTTTAAAAGTTTTTTTCTTGGCATTCTTGCTGTATATGACCTTGCGTTGTCATGGAGATGAATATTTTCCTTCTGACTACATAGGATGATTTTCGGTCAAATATTTATGGATAGCTGCTGGATTTATAAATGATGCATTTGGATTTTCACTGTGTCTTAAGAAATCTAAATGAATAATCTCCTGGCAGTTCCACAACACTAACTTTGTTCCATGAAGCTCAACTTCTGGGGTTAGTTGTGGAGATTTATTCTTGTTAATTCACTGCTTTTGGCAACGAACATTGTCCTATGTAATCAAATGTCATCACCTGTTATGATAGATTTAAGGATTCGTTAGTTAAGATGAGACATTCGCAATTATTTTATGAATACATTGGTTGAAATAAAAAAAATGTTTGTTTGTAATAGTTGCTTTAACGTCTTCTATTGAGGTCAATGTTTGCTTAACTGCATTCGTCTAGACACCCATTTGTCTAGCTTGTCGGCTAAAGGTTTTTAATTACTTTATCACTTTTTTAAAGCACACGCAAATCCACCTGGTAAACTGTACGGATTAATAAATATAATTTGGCACTACCGAGATTTTAATCCAGAAATTATTATCTTGTAATTTAATTACACTGACGTGAGGCTGTGACACGGTAGTTAACCGAAAGTATGCGAGAAGGTTTTTGTGTTGTCATTTTGTAATGTGACTGATGAAAACATCATCTCTCGTACATATTATTTCATACTGTCTGAATTTGTAGATTGAAGAGTGATCGTTATTTACATTATTTACACTCAGACTATTGTCCTCATCTTTGTTGTTATTATTACTACATTTCGCCCTTTGCGCTCTTCAGGATTCATCAAGTGCTGGTCGATCCGGGTAACCTTAAAGAAATCTCGAACTGAATCTTGCATTTAATCTAAGGGTAATAATGTTCACATTCTGTAGTATATGTATCTCTTTTGTTCTGATTTAGTACTTACCCTGTTTCCAACGAGTATAGGTGTGCACTACCCGACTCAGGGTTTGAACAAACTACTCGTGTAAATGAAATAAAGGTTTCAGTTAGAAATTCCCTGAAGATTACTCAAATCAAGAAGCACCTAATGAAGACCGTAAATCACAACAGCCAGTGATATTAACAACAAAAATGAGGACAATAGTTTAAGTAACGTAACATTGTTCTTTATTTCACTCCGGATTTCAAACATCACTGTCGGTCAGCTTCTAGTTTCGAGGTCATCTCTGAACGTAGACCGTCCTGGGTATGACTATAAACTACATCTGCGTCCTCGGTAAGACGATAAACTACGTCCAACAGCAAGGCCTCTGATCAGAAGGTTTTGAGGAGCGTGGAACCACCTCTTAATTGCTGGTGTTCCCAGGTCCACTCTGAACCGGTTGTAGCACCTGTTAGGATCCCAGCTATTGGCAAATAGTTAACCCCGAAACTGGGGTAAAACAAACACTATGAAAGTGTAAAAATAGGTTTTAATACCAGAAATACTTTGTAAAAAAATTATTAACAGCAATAACTTTTTGAAGAAAAAAAATTACCAGCAATACATTTTTGAAATAAATATTACCAGCAATACATTAAAAAAAATATTACCAGCAATACGTTTTTTTAAAAAAAAATATTACCAGCAATACGTTTTTTTAAAAAGAAATATTACCAGCAATACATTTTTGAAAAAAATATTACCAGAAATAGATATTTGAACGAAGAAAATATTACCAGAAATAGATTTTGGACAAAACAAAATATTACCAGCAAAAAAAAAAAAATTGTCGGCATTAAATAACCCATTGAGGTTGATATACCGTAAAACAAAAATAAACCAAAATCAAACCGAACGTAGATTCTGCATTCTCGCGAGAATGTATGAGACTCTCGTACTTCTCGGGTGGATGCTTATATAACTGACTGTCTCTCTAACTTGTGTGCACCTTAGGTGAACCTAGAATGAGTACTTGTTTACCTATCGGGGTTAGCCACTTTCATCATGTGAAGCATTGAGCTGTATTTGGTAGTTAGGAGGGCACTTCAGCTGGCTTCTCTGACTTCAAACTGAATGCAAAGTATATTCCGACATCGTCCGGAGTGAGTCACATACTACACCTTGACTCTTTTCATAGTTGAAGAAAAAACGAAGTAATAAACGGTCACCTAAAAGCATGTGTAGTAAAGCAAAAGGTAATTGCTTCCCTTTGGTTATGTTGGATTCACATAGATCAGGTGACGACCGCTGAAGACGTCGTTTCATAGACTGACGAAAGCGAACAGTTTTCCTTTAGCCTCCTGGAGACGAACCGAGCGTTTGTTTGTTTTTTTTTTAGCACGAACTAGGGCTAAATATGCCTGCTCGGGCCAGTTGCCATGGGGCAGCACATAAACCTATAGCACCATTTTCGGGAAAAATATGTCCTCACCAGAGATAGACAGAAAGTATCTCCGGCTCGCAGCCTTTATGTTGGGAAATATCCATGGCTCACTGTTTTCCCGTTGGGAAATATGTCCTCACCAGATACATAGAAGATACATCTGGCCATTGGGAAATATAAGTATGCCTTCTTCAGAAACATAGAAGAATGCTCCGGCAGCTAGAATTCCCGTTGGGAATTATTAAGTCATACCCTTTATCTCTTCGACATTTCACACTGTTATTGTATATATGTGTTATAGTTTCTGTGTGTGTGACAAGTGTAAATGTTTGTATATAATTTTGTGTGTGTCTTACCAGTATAAGAAATATATTTGAGAACAAAGAATATTATCATGCTTTCATCTATTTCCGTTCGTTTATATTAAGGAGTTACTATATCAGGAATATAATAATGTCCATAATGGGGGAAATGAAAACGGTGTATACCCCTTCTCGCATAGTTATATCCATTACATGTTTCAAATGAACACAAAATCATATAGTAATGGTAAAAACATGAAAATTTCTTAAATGTAAACCATGGAAAATGTCTATATGGAAGAATCGATTTTACCGCTGAAGTTTGTAGGACAAAAATACTTTAAGGTTTTAGGTTTTTACATTTGCTTTTCGCTGGTTAGGAAATGTTTGGCTTGTGAAATAGAAAAAATGTATTCTTAATGTACTTAATGCAAACAGTGTTAAAGCTCATCAAGTATAAAAATGTTCGAGTTTCTGTTGCATAGGCGATCTAAGACTTTGTACAACAAAGAAGTATACTGAAATTCACTGCTAAATTTAAAATTCATTATTTTATAGTTTTTAGAGGCTCCATAAATTAATATTTTTAGTCTGTTTTTAATTTTTTTTATTAGTTGATAAATATTGCTCGGTTCGTGCAAACTGGTTAGATTTAATTTTATGGCTTTCGTCAAATTTTTTGAATTGACATATTTTACTAAATTAATTTTGCTCATTTGCCATTGAAAAGTGTCTTTTGTCGTCATTATCTTATTATTCCAACTGCTTTGTAGAAATTATAAGATTATTGGCTTAAGAATGAAGTATTTTAATTATTTATAATACCGATAAAAATGATCCTGCTGTGGATGGCACTTCAGTCCAGGACTCTTTTAGTCTGCAACAATCTTATACTCAACTTCCTATGAGAACTACATGCTCAAGAAGACATGTAGTGTTTTCCACGCGAAATGAGTTTCACTATTTCACTTAGAAGCTCTGCTGTTGGTGGGAAATATACTGTGGCTCCTACAAAAATAAATTAACAGATAAAATAATTGAATAGAAGCTCTTTTTCTATCGTTAAAAAAAACAGTAAACAGGAAGGCCTTAATCAGATGACCTTCATTCCAGAATTCCAAACGAATCTCTCTCTAACACGTATCTTTGCTGGGATCGAACATCAACGCATAACTACACAGGAATATGAAGCCGGACATAAAATCAAGATGGAAAAAAAAACACAAACTGTTACCTTTACATCCAGTGATGCAACCCCCACGGGATGGAAGTATTGTCAGACAGTAGCAAATGTTTCTAAATATCGTGCAGCATTAAAATTCCAGGTTATATGCAACGTCTGAAGACATTTTTTTCTATGCAACCGCAAACTCTAAGAGATAGATGTATAAAAACTATTTATCAGATAGTATTATTTAGTATTTTACATCTTCGTGGTATGGACATCTAATAATATACTTAACAGTGGTTTGTCCTCCTTGACTCTGCTTGAAAGTCTCAAGCACACACGTACTGCTTAGACGAGACGGAACGTGCAGAAATTATGTCTGATAAAATGTCCATTCAACAAGTTCTAAACAACACAGAACAAATTGATTAGAAAAGTTCAGCGCGCTGCCTTTGAGTGTGGTATCGCTCTACGTAGCCCCTTAATTTAATTTCTTGTTATTTGTCGGAGTTTCCCAGAGACCAAACTGTTAATTCGTGTTAGCGTTCAACGAACAGCTTTAAAAATCTCGTTTTGCTAGCCGTGATTGAGCGCTGGCTTCACAAGATACAGTTCAGCACTTTTGCTTGGGTGTCAGCGAATTTGACACGCAAATTATCATTCGTTGATTGTCTACTCAAGAGCTATAAATAGAATGGCAGAATTACAGCTATCAAAAAATAGCTTACAAAAATAAAAAAAAGACTTGTTGAATGACGTTAAATTTTTGTTAATAAATTTCTTTTCATCGCAAAACTTGACCAGTCTGGTAAAAATGAAAGAATAACACACGCCACACTTATTATCAATCTGTTTTATTATATCCATAAATAGATGAACACAGACGCAAACACATATGACTACAAGTGACTACATGAACATATCGTCATTATGTATATAACACAGGTAGTTTTATATATATATATATATATATATATATATATATATATATATATATATATATATAATCTCTCTCTCATATATATATATATATATAATCTCTCTCTCATATATATATATATATATATAATCTCTCTCTCATATATATATATATATATATAATCTCTCTCTCATATATATATATATATATATAATCTCTCTCTCATATATATATATATATATAATCTCTCTCTCATATATATATATATATATAATCTCTCTCTCATATATATATATATATAATCTCTCTCTTATATATATATAATCTCTCTTATATATATATATATATATATATTCATTCTCTCTTATATATATATATATATATTCATTCTCTTATATATATATATATTCATTCTCTCTTATATATATATATATATATATATTCATTCTCTCTTATATATATATATATATATATATATATATTCATTCTCTCATATATATATATATATATATTCATTCTCTCTTATATATATATATATATATATTCATTCTCTCTTATATATATATATATATTCTCTCTTATATATATATATATATATATTCTCTCTTATATATATATATATATATATATTCTCTCTTATATATATATATATATATATATTCTCTCTTATATATATATATATATATATATTCTCTCTTATATATATATATATATTCTCTCTTATATATATATATATATATTCTCTCTTATATATATATATATATATTCTCTCTTATATATATATATATATATATTCTCTCTTATATATATATATATATATATTCTCTCTTATATATATATATATATATATATTCTCTCTTATATATATATATATATATATTCTCTCTTATATATATATATATTCTCTTATATATATATATATAAATATATATTCTCTCTTATATATATATATATATATATATATATTCTCTCTTATATATATATATATATATATTCTCTCTTATATATATATATATATTCTCTCTTATATATATATATATATATATTCTCTCTTATATATATATATATATATATATATTCTCTCTTATATATATATATATATATTCTCTCTTATATATATATATATATATATATTCTCTCTTATATATATATATATTCTCTCTTATATATATATATATATATTCTCTCTTATATATATATATATATATATATTCTCTCTTATATATATATATATATTCTCTCTTATATATATATATATTCTCTCTTATATATATATATATATATATTCTCTCTTATATATATATATATATATATTCTCTCTTATATATATATATATATATATATATTCTCTCTTATATATATATATATATATATATTCTCTCTTATATATATATATATATATATATATTCTCTCTTATATATATATATATATATATTCTCTCTTATATATATATATATATATATATATATATTCTCTCTTATATATATATATATATATATTCTCTCTTATATATATATATATATATATTCTCTCTTATATATATATATATATATATTCTCTCTTATTTATATATATATATATATATATATTCTCTCTTATATATATATATATATATATATATATATTCTCTCTTATATATATATATATATATATATATATTCTCTCTTATATATATATATATATATTCTCTCTTATATATATATATATATATATATATATATATATATATATATTCTCTCTTATATATATATATATATATATATATATTCTCTCTCTCTTATATATATATATATATATATATATTCTCTCTTATATATATATATATATATATATATATATTCTCTCTTATATATATATATATATATATATATATATATATATTCTCTCTTATATATATATATATATATATATATATATATTCTCTCTCTGTAAAATATCATCAAAGTAACGGAAATAACAATAAGGCTTGGCAATCCTATCAAATAATTGTTTCTCAGAAAAGCCAACGAAAATGTTAGCAATCAGAGGTCCCAGTGAACTACCAATCGCAACTCCATCTATCTGTTTTTACATAAAAGTATTAAAGCTAAAGGAGACAGATTTCAAAAGGAAAGTGGGAGGATTTACGGGGCTACGATAGAAAACGTTTGCACAAATATCAATAGTTTCGTCAAGCGTGGTAATGGTTAGCACGACTGTCTTGCTAGAAGAATTACAATTGAGTAGTGAGTTCCATCTACACTGGATTCCTCATAATTTCGGCCTTGTGCCACATCTGAGCTACGCTTGGAAAATCACTATAAACTTATTTAGACAAAAACATTTCCTTCTGAAGTTCAAACAATCTTCTCCGTCATCGGACTTCCGTTTTCAAGATATCATCACATGTAACGTCAGCTAATTTCCGAAATTTACTAGTGTCATTTAAAATACACAATTTACTGACATAATTGGTATAATTTAATATGGCCACACCTGCACCTTTGTCAGGTCTGGTTATATATATATATATATGCCATGGGTCTTAATGATTTGGAATTTTGGAAATGGTTCTTCTGCCAAGAGAACCCAAGAAAATCAATAGACGAATAAAAAAAATTGTGAGATTCGTCTTTCAGATGAAATCTATATAATATAATATACATATATCAAAATAAAAAGAAAGAATAGTCAGATTTATAATCCAGAGTTTTTTTTTATCATTTATTTTTAAAAACAGTGCTCGGTACACAGTAGAGAATGATACTATAATTATTATTTAAAAATATGTATTCATCGTGACACAGAAATTACCATGTTTCAAAACCAAAACCTAAATCTTGAATTAAACTTAGAATTTAAAGTTTAGTTTAATTTTCAAGCGATGCTGAATAACTTTCGAAAAATGATTCACTCTTTTACAAGCTGAATAGCATTATATATGTTAAGTTGGTGGGGGATGTGAATACAAAAATATTTTTAAGTGGGGGGGTGTTCGTTTTTTTATGTATAAGGATGCAAGTATAATTTAAGGTGGCGAAGTAAATATGGGTTAAGCTTAGATGTGGGTTTGTAATTTCTGTCTGTGGATACTGGCTTCCTTATATGAGAACGTGTCATCACAGTTTGTTTTTTTAAGATACACTGCAATTGGCATTTTTATTTATTTTGTTATTTTATAAAATACATTGAGATTTTCTTAAAGGAGC
>CAXIWW010000476.1:7500-27500 GCA_964036315.1 Acanthosepion esculentum | reverse complement strand
TTACCTTTTTCTATTTTTGCAAGACAGTTTAATGAGGAAAATTTCCTTTAATGAAAATCATATTCAAGTGTTTAAAACCTTTTCCAATCAAAACCAATAAATTTTGCTCAAAAGGTATTGAAGAGGTGTCTTGTAAGTGGCAACAAATCATTACAAATATTAGTGACTATGAAATGTAATAAAATGTAATAGTACTTTGTTTTCTACAAAAAATAAAGTACTATTGCATTTTATCTAGAAAACAAGCCTATTTTGATTTTTACATTAATTCTAATTAAAAATTCATTAAAACCTGTAAAAATAAATTTTTACAGCATGAGATTATTGATAGGCAATAAAATGTTCTGAAAGCTTTCTTATAATAAAAAACACTTGTTTCAAACAACATCACATTTTGAAGTAGAAGACATCAAGGTACCCAGCATAGTCTTAAACAAGGCAAAGAAGTTTCCAAATTTTAGTTTTTAATTTGATTTTATAATCAATGAAGTGTTATTCTGCAAAGTAATAATCACAAGCTTTCATCTTTAACACAAATCTCATTGGAGCCAATTTGTAAATTGACAATTATTACAGATTATATCTATATTGATTTGTAAGTGTTCCAAATGGTCAATGAATATTTCCTTTATAATACATGTGCACTACTGATTTTCTGGTAACTGGTGGTCTGGCACTTCTTTCAATCTGAACAAAATTATAAGCAAGCATTTGAATTTTATCTGATTGCCAGACTAATTCACCAGGAGACTATTTAATAATAGTCTGATATAACTTCCTAATGATCAGTGATGTTGTAGAGATATGAGAGATGCATAAATGGGGGATTAGGAGTGTATGATTGAATTATTACCTGATATCTGTTGGTCTGGTAAAATGGGGAATATAGTATAGTGTTGAAATGAAAGTTGCCAGAAAATCATTGGTAACAATAATTCTTTATTCAAAGAAGATTTGGAGGTATAAACACAAGTTTCATCCTGGACATCATACATCTGAAAATTCCATCAGCTTACAAAGATACTCTCATGTAATGTAACTAAATGGGGTTTATTTTTTAACATAGCCCACTGACAGTCCACACACTTCTTCCATTGGTGTTGCATTGTTTGGATCCCATTGGTAAAGAAGCTTTCATCTTCTTGGTAAAAAAAGTCATCAATAGCAGATCTGATGATGTCATCACTGTGATAATGGTTCACAGCAAAGTGTTTCTCATGTTAAAGAACAGATGATAGATAGGGCTAAATCATGAGAATATGGATGGTGATCATTGAATCATATTCAAGACTCTCCCTTTCCCTCCTCAATTCAGCTGCCCACTTTTGCTCTGTTGATAAAGCTGGAGCATTATCCCCAGATGTAATAACCATGTCAGCATAAATGATCCTGGGGGCTAAACCTTTGTGTACTTGATAACACTCTGATGCCATATTTTGTCCCTTTTCAAGAGAAGTCAGTTACTTTTACTAGTTACTTTTGAAATCTTTTTTTGTACCTGGAAAGAAGAGCTAAAATTAATGCATGCAAGATTTGACAGCTCTAGTCTGATTCCTTGATAGTCAGCCTATGAACTTTTCAGCTCACCCTTGTAAATAAGCATTTTAGTAGGTTTAAGGAAACATAATTATATTTGCAAATATTCTAAAGAAATAGAAATTAAACTAAATGTTTCTTTAACCTTGGTAATGGGACATCCAAAAATGTTATTCCAAGGGCTTTTAGATACATTTTCAAAGATTGTGAACACAAATGATTAAAGACACTCGTTAGGCATAAGTGTTTCAGATCTGACAAGCTCAGAGCCTGAATCCCCATTACCTTCTTGGCATCTTTCAGAGAAATAAAAGCTCTTCGTTGCTCTTAAGATAGAGATAGCAAGATACACTTGACAGGTTTTCTATTAATTCAGAAAGGCTTTATTTGTTGTTCAAGCATGAGATTTTTCTTTGTTATGCAGAGAAAGTAAATTAACAAAAATGAAGAGGTTGCCTGTCATGTTTGTTGCTAAACAAAATTGGTGGAAGAGTTGGGCAAATCGGCCTCATATGTACAAGCTTTTTTGTGAGTCTGTTCTAGCCAAGCTGCAGAATTTCTGTTATCTCTTTGAAATCTTGACAATGTAAGCAGTTTTCTTTTAGATTGAACCATAGAAATGTATGTATTCATCATTTTTCATTATTTAAAAAAAAAAAAATCTTTCATTTTGAATAATCATATGTGTCAAGACTTCACGTGTATACAAATATACATAGATGCATAAGGTGTGGTGTAAAAGGTCAGAGAATTTGAACAGTGCACAAAAACCATATGTAGTATCGATATTGCTGCTAGCCTCTGTGAGCCAGTATAAGAAATAAGAATTTTGAAAGTGAGCCAGTATAAAAATAAGAATTTTGAAAAAGACAGTCAAAAATAGGTGTTAAAAGATTTTTTTTTAATCAGCTCACACTAAGAAAGGTATTAAAGAATACAGAGGATAGGGTTTAACCCATCACCTTCTGGTATCAGTTTAAAACAACAAAGTAAAAACAGACAATATCTACAAGTTGGATATCTGGTAATTCATCAAAGTTCCTTCCCTCTGAAGCCATTGATTTAGTAAGTACTTTTCTATCCAAAAATACCCTGACAGCACCTAAGTAATCTGTTGGTACTGAAAGATTGTTAGTAAGCAAAACAAAGCAATGGTTCAGCATGCTCAAGTAGCTTTCCCCTGTAATATTGCCATCAATGGAGAATTACCTGTAAAGTTTTACTGATGACAACCACATCCTGAGACGTTTTGAGCACTTATACATGTCTAAGAACTGTTACTTTGTGGAACAGACTCCCAAGAGGAAGCTTCCTCTGTCACTACAATGGTAACCTCTTCAAGTATAGGGTCAACAATTATCAGTTGCACATATCCTTATAATCTGCATTGACTTCCCTACAATAACCCTATTCAACTTGAGTGTCCCTTGAGCCAAAAAATAATATATATACAGGGAGCGATGGATAAATTGCTGGTTAAATTAAGCAAAACTGAAAATAACACTAAGAGCTCATTTTAACAGATATATTTACCAAAATTACACAAAAATATCTTGAAATATTAAAGAGTAAATTTATTCAATAAAATTGCCATTGGGTTCAATCACAGCCTCCAGATGACTTCAGAATCACCTGCATCTCTTTTGGATGGTCTTCTTGTTTAAGTTGGTAAATGCTGACATAATCCCTGTCTTCAGATCATCTTTGGTGTTACAAGGAGTTTTGTTGGTCTCTCGCTCAATTGTGCCCAGTGCATAATAATCAAGGGGGTTGCAGTCTAGGGAGTTAGGTGGTCAGATGTAAGAGGTGATGTAGTTGCAGAAATTGTCTGAGAGCCATGACTGGGTTCTCATGCTGGTGTGGCATAGTGCAGAATCCTATTGCCAGACATAGGATCTTCCAGCAGCCACCCTCTTGAGCCAGGTCAGCATTACCTCCTCAAGTGACTTGATATAGGCCTCTGTGTTGAGTTTGAAGCCCTCTTGGAAGATAATTGGAGGCATAATATCACCATCACTACTGATCACTCCAAACATAATGAGGTTGACTGGATATATCATGCAACACTTTCTGAATCCTATGCGCTCTCCTCAGATTCACATCCAAATACTCTGGAATGTTTGTATTAGAAATTCCGGCATGAATGCCAAGCAGTACAGCATGCTATTTCCAAAATTCTGGCAGTGAATTGCATCATGGTGCTCTTTTTCTCACAGACTTTGCATATGTGCATATATATATATATATATATATATATATATATATATATATATATGATAAAAAAACATACATAAAATGCACATATACATGCACACATATATTTTTTCACAAGTGTTATAAAAACAGTGCTCAATATTATATAACAAAGCTATTAAGTATATATTAATGAATATATGTAATATCCCACATTGATAGCATGACTTGAAGTTTCACACGAACATGCAATCTTCAAGTGCAAAATACTCACAGACTTAAAAAATCATAAAATTTGTGTTCTCATAGTGTTGATTTTGAAATTGTCTGTTAAGACTTGTTTTTTTTTATTGTTGTTGCCTATAATATTTGAATTAATTATTTATAATTTATATCATTTGAATTCTTAAGTTCTAAAGACAAAATTTTAGAAAATTATTTAAATAATGTTTAAAAAATTGAAATTTACATAAAAATGCTATATATCAAGGGGGATAACTATCTTTTTTGTATAAAAAACATCTTTATAATGTATAATTAATGTCCTATGGAATAAACTTAGCTCTCACGATGTTAATTTAATTATAGGTTAAGACTATATATCTAATGCATTTGGAATCTAGCCTTATACTTACAAAGGTGAAATTACTTATAAACAAGTCATAAATTAATCGAGTATGATCTATAATATGGAATTATATACATGTATAGATATATAAAAATGCTAGTAATGATGGGTTCTATGAATATTAATAGGTGTTACATGTTCTATTAACATCTGTAAAATTTATTTTGAAATCTATTTTAATTGGGGTCAATATGCTAGAACAGGTGTTTGTTTTTATGTTTACATGCAACAATCAACTCACTTCTGTTCAAAAAGACCAAAAAAGACCAAAAACATACGGACTATTATAGTCAATGTGGAAGAAAGTAATAATTTATTTACATTGCCTGAATTTCTAGGAATGAGAAATCAGAGAATCATATTCGAATTCCAGTTGAGTTGATTATATCCATTTATGCACAAATACCCTTGTGAAAGTTATGAACCACATTTCTTCTTTCCCATCTATGGGTTAAATATCAGGACACGTTTAATTCTCTAACCATGTTTGGCAACCAGTCTAGAAGGATAATCCTGAATTCAAAACCATAGAATTGTCCATGGACCCTGACCCTCAACAAAGAGTATTAGAAGAAGCAAAAAAAGACATGAATTGTCTATTTTTATATTACTTTATGCAATTCAGATATTCTTGAAGAAGGTGCTGCCTTTTTATTTGAAAAAAATTTAAACAGTAAAACAATAATAGTATGTATTTTCCTTCCAATTTGTTTTAATATGCATATGATATAATATTTCTGGTAGACACAGAAAGAAAACTGCAGGAACTTCCTCGACAAGGGAATAAATGAAAACCAGAAGGAAAAGGACAAACCATTGATTGTAAGACAGAATGTACTAACCACTGATTGTAAGAAGACAATCTAAGGTTGTCAACAAGATGAACAGTTCAAGATAGAAACTACAGATTACAGATGACTGAAATTGTGTCATCAAAGACCAAAGGTACACTGGAATAGTGAGAAATTCCTTCCAAAGCTAAACAAAGTATTAAGAAACAGGAAAATTTCATCAGAAACAAAGAAAAGAGTGCTGAATTGTTATGTAATATTGGTACTTCGACATAGCAGTGAATACTAGACAATCTACTCAGATGAAAATAGAAACTTGAGGTAACAGAAATGCAGTTCTACAAAAGGATGTTGAGAATAATATAGATGGCATGTAAGCAAGGAGGAAGTTTTAAGGAAAATGCAAACAAATTTTCACTTAATCAGAAAAAGAAAGATGAAATTTCTAGGACACATGAGGAAAGAGGGATTGAAGAAATTGACACTCTCAAGACATGGAAGTGGAAAAGAGGGAAGCATTGAGTAAATTACCTAAAGATCTTGTGTAAATAGATGGCAGAACTGAGAGAGATAGTAAGGAGACAAACATTATTAAATGTTCCAAAGGATTGGACGTTGTGGAGAGCCAGGATCTCCCACCTCCTAAAGGGTCATAGCCCATAAAAGAAGTATCATCATAGATTAGTCATATTTAAAGAGCAACTGTTCTTATTTTCTTTTCTTTGCTTAAATGAGAATAGACAGCTGACCTATATTTTCTGTTTCACTAAATTGATATATATCAGTATTAGGTTAAAGATTTTCCCTGAATATATTTACAAGAAAAGAAGACTTTTGTCTGTTTGTGCCAATCAGTCTGCTCAGACATCTAAATATAAAACTCTGCAAGTTTAGAAGCAAGACATTCAGTCTAGCTTTGTATAATTCAGATATAAATGTTTCCAAGCAAATATACCTTTATTCTAATTTTGAGATTTATATAATTGACATAAGTATTTTTAGTATAGAAATAGAAACAGATAGGATTCACTGTATATAAATATGAAAACGTCTGATAATGTGCAACCAATGAATGTTTTTGTGGGTGCATCATTGACAGGTTATCGTATAAAAAGCTGGTAATTCGTGTTTAAATTCAGCCAAAAATCTAAGTCATAAATGCTATTCATTTCTTAATTGTTCACCAATTTGTAACATAGTCATGTATAATAGACATTTGTGTATAATACAGATCCCTAAATTTGGGCTAAGCAATTCTGGAAAAAGCATCTCTTGTGGATAATACACACTGACTTTTTAGAATTTGTAGCATCTAAATTTAACATTTATTCAACTTTTTTATCTAGTTTATATTGATTAAAAATAAGATTCTATACTGTTTCCGTTATGTTTTGAAATACAAAATTTACTAAATGTTTACAGCAATAGAACATAAATGTTCACAAAAAATAAGTTTGAAGTGAAAATAATCTCAATGTAGTAGAAACAAAATTATAAACAACCATATTCCAGTGGTTTTTGGTTTATAGCTTTCTGTTATATGTACATGGATATTTGGGAGCTTGTCAAGAGCATCCTTTAAACTGTCATGGTAAAGTTATTAAAGACAAAAATGCAACATCATGGACCCACTGCACAATAGTGAAGATTACTTTCTTTTTGAGGAAGAAAGAGTATTCAGAAAAACGATGATATTGCAAATGAAGACATCTACTACACAGACAATATCAATTAAATTTTCATAATGCAGACTAAAATGTGCTTTATATCTATGTGAATAATATTTTTTAAACAAATGCAGTGTTTGGCCAGTCTTTTAAAATGCTTTGTTACAGATCAGTTGGTTTGGATATAACTAGATATAACTTACTTCTACTGATACTATCCCAAATATGGCAACTTTCTCCTGAGAAATATGCCATGCGGTTAGTTCTTGGGTAAATACAGCATGATACTTTTGTGCCTTCTCAGAAATACCACAAGTCTTCTTCTTAGTTCACATCTGCATGTTCAACCGCCATAACACACAGGAATCACTTTCTCTGATTTTACCAACATGATAGTTCCAATCCCAAGTGCATCTTTTGTCTTCTCATTATAATTGTAAGCATGTCCTCAAATAGGCTAAATGGTTTTTACTGACAGAATAAGGCACTGTGTAACCTCTAACAAGTGTAAGTCTTCTATCCCTCATTTCTTCACTCAATTTTAGGTGTTATCTTTTTTTATTCTTGTTCTTTTATTCTCTCACCTTAATAATGTTTCTCTTTTTCTCATATTCTATCAAACTCAATAACCCCTTTTCTTAATGGCTTTATTGCTTTGCTTGAGGTAACATGATCAAAAAAAACTTGTGACCAGAAAAAAGGTAATTTTTAATTTTTGTGTATAATATACATTCCTAAATTCAAGCTTAAAAATCTGTTTAAAAACTCCATATCATATCTGAATAATTATGGTAAATATCTACTCAACTTAGTATGGTACAATGTCACAAATATAGGCTACTCAGCATCAAATTCAGTAGCAGCAAAGATCTGTGAGAATAGCTTCTATAATATTATCATTGCAGGGGCTAATAACACAAAACTAAATTTCTGATATGTAAAAATTATTGTTTAGTCACTCCTTGACTTTGTCACTTAATATCAGTGTGAGAGTGTGTGTGCTTTGGGGCTTTTCTGAGTGAGGAGCTTCTTGGAAGGATGTGTGAAATTTTCTTTCCTTTCTCTCTCAAGTGGGGTGTTTATAAAACTTCCTGTCACCTGTTAATTCCATGTGTTCACCTTCTAAGTGCAGCTGGCATGACCACTTGTTTATATGTTGTGGCAGGCTCTGATATCCTGTGAGATGTAAATCTGCACCTGTTGGCTATGACATTCCATTCCAGGTCAACCCTCTGATACATCTGGCTACTTTGGCGCTCTTGTCTGACATCAAGTGCAGAGTATATTTTGGTATTGCTTAGTCCAATTGGGATTATCACAAATCAATATTTTTAGAAGAAATGTTCCCAATTATCTGAATTGAATTTAATATCAATGCCAGTATTTTCTGGCATAAATCATGAACTACACTTGTTAAAACTGTTCTTCAATAGGATATTTAAGTACACTAGTAAATTATATGCATTAGTGCTCTCAACTTTTTTTGGCCCATACACACTTTTCACTATATTTCTGAATGTCTTTGCCAATTTTCAAGAATGACTGACTGAATATTTGTTTTGAAAAACCCTAGTATGTAAAAAGCTGAGTATTCCAACAGGCTGAATCTGCTAATCTCTGGTTCCAATTACCCACTGAAGACCTAAAATTTACCACCCCCATAGAGGAGAAAAATCTATTGGTTGAAAACCACTGCACTACATGTTACAAAAGCATAATTTGGTAAATATATAGAAAGTGTATCTTTTTAGCTTGTTCGCATAAAATATTAAAGACGTTTATTTTGGATATTTCACATGTAAAACTGAAATTCTGAATTGAGAAAAAGTATTTTTAGTTACAGTGATATTTAATAACTTATTGTGACACTTTGTTACTATTCAAATGTCTTTGTTTTACAGTTTTAGAAGATCATAGAACTAAAATTTTCATGTATAACATTGCTGTTTATTTAATTCCAGACTTTATCAATTATTGTTGGTGAGTGGGTTTGTGGATATGCAATTTTCTCTGAACATGGATTGTACATTCTCATAAGGATCTATGAGACTCTCTTCTATTTTCCTCTTTGGTAAGTGCTTATATATCTACCCGCCATACAGTTTGTCCTATATGTTCTATTGTTCTTGCTCTTTTATTGTCCTCTCTCCTTAATAATATATTTTCTTATATTCTTTAACAATTGGTAACCCCTTGCATCCTAGTGGCTTTATTGCCTTGCTTGGGCTGAAATGATTAAAAAAATGTGTACAGCTGGATCAAATCCCTGGTCACCATTTAGTGGCAACAACTAATAGTTAGTGAGGTGTAGCTGTGCACCTTATAGCTATGAATATATATTTCAGATAAACACACTGCTACACTTTAATTCTTTGATGGATACTGAGAGGAAAGTCTCTTTTGGCATCACCTGAGATGAGTCACATACAGAAGGAAAATGCCACTCACATAAAATATGGTCAGGAATAATCCCTAAGATAAATATGCTAATATTCTATAACAGGGTTTTCTCAAGAGACTTTTTTCTATCCTTATAATTCATTCAAACAAGCCAATTGTCTACTGTTATATTTCACAAATTGGATTCTTGTAATTCTTTGTAAAGAATTCTCTTTGACTTGCATCAGACTTTTCCCAAATATATTATTATATGTTTAGAGTGAGATGTTGAGGCCAATTCTTGATCTAGCTAGAATTTCCTTCATTTTTTATTCTGAAAAATCAGTTGTTTCAATTCGTGAAGTTTATCCTGTGTTGAGCAGGAAAACAAAGAGAAATGTTTAATCACAGACTAACATTCCATTCGGAAACTATATGAGGAATTACTATTTCGAGCTTCTGAATTTTTTATAAGGTTCATAAATGATTTACTACAATTGACTCCTTCATCTTTAATACATTAATGCCAACTGTAAAATCCAGTATTAACTAAAGAATACAAATCCTACATTATCTATTGATTTATGAAAAAATCCAGCATTATCGGTTTCTAAAAGATACAGTATTAATTGTAGCTTTCTAAAGGTACATTATTTATTGTAGGTTTCTAAAAGTTACAGTATTATAGCTTTTTAAAAAAACAATAGAGTATTAATTATAGGTTTATAAAAATCCGTTATTATATACTTTTATCTATAATCCATTAATGTGCACAATCCTAAATATGATATGGTGGGCATTAATGGATTAATCCTTTTTTTCGGCTTTCATCTTTCTTCAGATGATCCAACAATTCATTTGGCTTCAAATTCTGAGTTTTTCCACAATGACTTGGTCCTTGAGTTTCACATCTTTTTTTCAAAACTTTCAAATCATCCTCAGCAAGTGCTTGCAACTAGATACATAATTACCATGTAGTGATCAACTCGTAGCTTTTGTTGCACTTTCTTGTGAATTAAATGTGCATATTAAATTCAACCATGACTTCCACCAAAATAAAGCATAATTATCACTTTTCTCTAAACAGTTATTCTAAAATGGACATACACAAACAGATCTCTCTTAATATTTTCCAAACAAATGATGTGAGTAACATTTTCATTAATGTAATAAGTGCCTTGCCGTTATAAAACACTGATCTTGTCTGATCAGTGATGCTATGATTGTATCAACTTCAAAATAATCTTAATAGTTTTTTAATGCTATTTAGATTGACTGCCATCAAGCATTGTTTAAGCATGTCTCAAGCAATTAGAGATTCAGTCTTCAGTGGGAACTCAACTAATGTGGCTCTCTACTATAACTACTCTAGCTGAATAATATATATATATATATATATATATACAATTAAAGTAACTTTATGCATGAAAAATCAAGAGTGAATGACAGAATAATATCTTTATGAATCATACTGAATCTTTCAGCCAATTTATCCTTTCTTCACATGTTAGAGCAATAAAGCTCAACAGTCCTTTCCTCATTTAAGAAACAACAGCCTGTTCTGCAACATGGCTTAATAAAAAAAATCAGTGGTAATTGTATCTGATGGTCAACTAAATTTCCAGATAGTTTTGCTGGCTTGCCTACATCTTTCCATCAATTGATATTCAAATTGAAGTGTCTTTTAATGTAGTTTTTGAAGTAATGATCTAACATCCAACTCTCTTATAGACTCTGGGTGTTCACAAATATGATAGAACTGTCAATTTCAGCGTCATACATATTAAATTTTTGTAATGAATTTTGCAATTGTTTTCTCATGAATATAAACTTTAACTTTTCAATTATGAAAGCATTATCTGATTAGTCAATGTGAACTGATTCATGTAATTGTTGTGTACAACAAAAAGTGTAATATATATATATATATATATATATATATATATATATATATATATATATATATATATATGTAAATGATAGATAGGATTAACTCTTTTTTATATTCAGCATTCATTGACTGAATAGCCAGTGTATGTGCATTTGAGTGTCAACTTTTCTTTTACATATCTGTCATTCAAAATAATAAAATAATTGTATCCATTTTATTTAATGACCTTTTTTCTAATGTAAAAATAGCCTTTGATTAATGTGGTTGTGGGTGAATTGACGAAAATTAATGGAGTATTGTCCCAAGACTTCTACTCATATGAGTCATCATCAGAGAATATGCTTGAGAAAAGTTAATTTATATATTTACATGTTTTCATTTAAATGTTATATTTAATGGATACATGTGTTTAATTAAACATTCCTTTTTGCAAAGGCGTAAATTTACAACTACTGGCTTCTGTGTTTTTAGGGTTTTAATAAACAAATTACCTCCGGGCTCATTTACACATTTAAGAAAAAAATCAGATGTCTACTCAAACACATATATTTATGCATGCACACATACGTTTTTGACATTACTAAAACATAATTGTGTGTGTGTGTGTGTGTGTGTGTGTGTGTGTGTGTGTGTGTGTGTGTGTGTGTGTGTGTGTGTGTGTGTGTATATATATATATATATATATATATATAATATATATATATTTATTTATTAAAGAAAAACAGACCATTTTAAGGCTCCATGTAATAATTTATTTCGCCAAGCCCTTCATTAAAGGACATTGGCTCATCAGACTCCACTTCCAAACGATGAAACGAAAAATGAAAATTGAAATGAACTATATACACTTTTGATGGGTAGTATGATGTTTATGTAATTTAACAGAGGGGGTTAATGAGGTGTAGTGTGAGAGACATGATCGAATTTAGAGAGGGTTTACTTTAATATTTCTATCTATCATACTTAGTATTAAGGTAGGGGGGCAAGACATTGACCTATTTAATTGGTTAACTTAACGGAAGTGATATATTGAGAGGGAAGGAGGAGACGAGAGAAACAAAGAAGGGAGGGGGAAGTAGAGAGAAAGAAGCTGTCGTATATATATATATATATGAAACAATATGCAATGTTCCCTTATTTCTATTCTTGGTTTCAGAATTTCCATCTACTTTTCCAAGGGTTTTTTGAATTATTGGCATCATATTTTTCTTCTGTGAGGTTTAGTTCTTCTATGTGCCATGACCCTTCAGAACGTGGGTGATCTTTGCTCTCCCTCCTAAACTCTGCTCTGCCTACGATTTACATAAACTTGCTATACTACTTAACTCCGTCCCTTTTGCCTTCAATATGCTCTGTTAGTGTCAAATTCTCTAAGCCCTCTTTCCTCATTATGTACCCTAGAAATTTTAACTATCTTTTTCTGACGTTACGTATAAGTGCTCATTTTGTTTCTATTTTCAACTTGCCAACATGTACAGTCCATGGCATTCTCAACATCAGTCTGGAGAGCCATATTTCTGTTGCCTCGAGTGAAGAGATTGTCCAGTGATCACTGCCATATTATGTTCTCTCTAAAATAACATAATGTATATAAGCATCATTTTGACAAGTATTCCTGATCTTTTTCACTTTCAATTGCTTTTTACATTTCACACCAAATAAATAGCATAAACCGTATATACTTATGCATAATGAGACCCTCAAACATATTTTGCATAAATTTTAACCCCTCCAAAAACAAATTACCTGTGTATATTGCAACTGGTCAACAAAAATGCATGATTTTTGACCTCTTAAAAAATTTGCCTGTATATAGTGTGAGTCCCTATATTTTGCAGAAAACAATTGATCATAAAACTCACTCTATACACAAGTATATATGGTAACTTATTGTTCTCTTTCAGAATAGCATAAATGGTTTAGCAGTGCTTCTAGAATTTTATTTAAGTTCTATAACTTATTTGATTGAATCAGAAAAGTCAAATCCTGACCTGCTAAACTAGGTGAGGTGGTGTTAACTTGTGACTGTAGCTACAGTTGAATGAAAGATATTTTTTTTAAATTCTTCCATCTCTTATGGCATAATTAACTAATTATCTTTTACACTACATAGCAATCTTTATAGCATTCACAAAACTCAAGTGACATAAATATTCACTCATAAATTTTTCATTATTCAATTGCAATTTTACTGTTTGCATTGATGTTTCATAGATTATCTTTCGACTTTCACCAAAGCAAGCTAGGTTCGATTTTTCTGTCTCTGATATGTTTCTCTCCTCACAATATTTTCTTTACAGTTATTGAATTAGTGAAAGCTAAGAATCAGATGATAAATAATAAAAAAATGAAGAAAAATTATTCTTTCCAAACTACAAACAGAATCACAAAAAATTCTATCATCTCTTCTTCATCTTTTAATATCGACTTACCTTGAAAGGAATTGTGAATAATATTCTTTGGCTATAATAACTTAAGTTCTTCAGCCATGTCTCCTTCTAGATTTATCATCGTATTCTACAATTTGTTTGTCCTCATAGAAAACAAGGAGTGGCAAGACTGGCCACAATTTTAACCAGTTGCTTCTTTCTCATCTAATTACATGAAAAACTTGTAACTTAGGAGAAATCATGTCAAACAAATGTCTATCAGTCAATCAGACTTACACTTAAGTTATTGAAAGTATCTCATGATAAAAGTGAGAAATTGGGGATTAACATTTTATATAAATATTACATGACCTCTGTGTCATCATTCTTTCATAATTCTGGAAGATGAATTTTGATTGCAATTTTTTTTTTTATGAAGGAAGTGTTATTCTCACTTTTCTGTAAATCAAAAGTGTTTTCCTAAAGGATTCAGATATATTTTTCCACTGGTTGTACCTATATTTACATGATTAGATTTTTATTTTATTGCTAATCAATTCTTTATTAAAGAATTCTTATTTATAAAATATAATGTTTGCTTGAATAAAAGACTTTATGGTTGAATCGTTGATATTGTTTATTTTTCTCATATAATATATTGTTGTTGGGATTTAAATACCAACACATTTTCAGAATAATAATAATCTAATGTCCTTTAATATAACTTTGAGTAGCTACTGTACATTGTATTGGGTGATATTTAATAATAACAAAATGGAAACAAGTTCTTACTGTCGCAAAATGATTGGCAAGTTAATCTCTCAAATCAATTATTTAATGCAGTGAATTTGATCCTATGTGTGTACCCTTTACAGTAACTTGGTATCATGAGTCGGGAAATGTATGATCTTCTGGTAAAGAGAAAGATCAAAACATTCTGTCTCAATCAGCTTATCTTACATTGTTCATGTCTGTCCGTCCTTCCTTCTGTCTCGGTCTGTTCATGTCTGTCTGTCTGTGCTCCCTTCTGTCTCGGTCTGTTCATTTCTGTCCGTCCTTCCTTCCTTCCGTCTCGGTCTGTTCATGTCTGTCTGTCTGTCCGTCCTTCCTTCCTTCCGTCTCGGTCTGTTCATGTCTGTCCGTCCGTCCTTCCTTCCTTCTGTCTCGGTCTGTTCATGTCCGTCCGTCCTTCCTTCCTTCTGTCTCGGTCTGTTCATGTCTGTCCGTCCTTCCTTCCTTCCGTCTCGGTCTGTTCATGTCTGTCTGTCCGTCCTTCCTTCCTTCCGTCTCGGTCTGTTCATGTCTGTCCGTCCGTCCTTCCTTCCTTCTGTCTCGGTCTGTTCATGTCCGTCCGTCCTTCCTTCCTTCTGTCTCGGTCTGTTCATGTCTGTCCGTCCTTCCTTCCTTCTGTCTCGGTCTGTTCATGTCTGTCTGTCCGTCCTTCCTTCCTTCCGTCTCGGTCTGTTCATGTCTGTCTGTCCGTCCTTCCTTCCTTCCGTCTCGGTCTGTTCATGTCTGTCCGTCCGTCCTTCCTTCCTTCTGTCTCGGTCTGTTCATGTCTGTCCGTCCTTCCTTCCTTCTGTCTCGGTCTGTTCAATGTCTGTCCGTCCTTCCTTCCTTCTGTCTCGGTTTGTTCATGTCTGTCCGTCCTTCCTTCCTTCCGTCTCGGTCTGTTCATGTCTGTCTGTCCGTCCTTCCTTCCTTCCGTCTCGGTCTGTTCATGTCTGTCCGTCCGTCCTTCCTTCCTTCTGTCTCGGTCTGTTCATGTCCGTCCGTCCGTCCTTCCTTCCTTCTGTCTCGGTCTGTTCATGTCTGTCCGTCCTTCCTTCCTTCTGTCTCGGTCTGTTCATGTCTGTCCGTCCTTCCTTCCTTCTGTCTCGGTCTGTTCATGTCTGTCCGTCCTTCCTTCCTTCTGTCTCGGTTTGTTCATGTCTGTCCGTCCTTCCTTCCTTCCGTCTCGGTCTGTTCATGTCTGTCCGTCCTTCCTTCCTTCTGTCTCGGTCTGTTCATGTCTGTCTGTCCTTCCTTCCTTCTGTCTCGGTCTGTTCAATGTCTGTCCGTCCTTCCTTCCTTCCGTCTCGGTCTGTTCATGTCTGTCTGTCCGTCCTTCCTTCCTTCCGTCTCGGTCTGTTCATGTCTGTCCGTCCGTCCTTCCTTCCTTCTGTCTCGGTCTGTTCATGTCTGTCCGTCCTTCCTTCCTTCTGTCTCGGTCTGTTCAATGTCTGTCCGTCCTTCCTTCCTTCCGTCTCGGTCTGTTCATGTCCGTCCGTCCGTCCTTCCTTCCTTCTGTCTCGGTCTGTTCATGTCTGTCCGTCCTTCCTTCCTTCTGTCTCGGTCTGTTCAATGTCTGTCCGTCCTTCCTTCCTTCTGTCTCGGTCTGTTCATGTCTGTCCGTCCTTCCTTCCTTCTGTCTCGGTCTGTTCATGTCTGTCCGTCCTTCCTTCCTTCCGTCTCGGTCTGTTCATGTCTGTCCGTCCTTCCTTCCTTCCGTCTCGGTCTGTTCATGTCTGTCCGTCCTTCCTTCCTTCTGTCTTGGTTTGTTCATGTCTGTCCGTCCTTCCTTCCTTCTGTCTCGGTCTGTTCATGTCTGTCCGTCCTTCCTTCCTTCCGTCTCGGTCTGTTCATGTCTGTCCGTCCTTCCTTCCTTCCGTCTCGGTCTGTTCATGTCTGTCCGTCCTTCCTTCCTTCTGTCTTGGTTTGTTCATGTCTGTCCGTCCTTCCTTCCTTCCGTCTCGGTCTGTTCATGTCCGTCCGTCCTTCCTTCCTTCTGTCTCGGTCTGTTCATGTCTGTCCGTCCTTCCTTCCTTCTGTCTCGGTCTGTTCAATGTCTGTCCGTCCTTCCTTCCTTCTGTCTCGGTTTGTTCATGTCTGTCCGTCCTTCCTTCCTTCCGTCTCGGTCTGTTCATGTCTGTCTGTCCGTCCTTCCTTCCTTCCGTCTCGGTCTGTTCATGTCTGTCCGTCCGTCCTTCCTTCCTTCTGTCTCGGTCTGTTCATGTCCGTCCGTCCGTCCTTCCTTCCTTCTGTCTCGGTCTGTTCATGTCTGTCCGTCCTTCCTTCCTTCTGTCTCGGTCTGTTCATGTCTGTCCGTCCTTCCTTCCTTCTGTCTCGGTCTGTTCATGTCTGTCCGTCCTTCCTTCCTTCTGTCTCGGTTTGTTCATGTCTGTCCGTCCTTCCTTCCTTCCGTCTCGGTCTGTTCATGTCTGTCCGTCCTTCCTTCCTTCTGTCTCGGTCTGTTCATGTCTGTCCGTCCTTCCTTCCTTCTGTCTCGGTCTGTTCAATGTCTGTCCGTCCTTCCTTCCTTCCGTCTCGGTCTGTTCATGTCTGTCTGTCCGTCCTTCCTTCCTTCCGTCTCGGTCTGTTCATGTCTGTCCGTCCGTCCTTCCTTCCTTCTGTCTCGGTCTGTTCATGTCTGTCCGTCCTTCCTTCCTTCTGTCTCGGTCTGTTCAATGTCTGTCCGTCCTTCCTTCCTTCCGTCTCGGTCTGTTCATGTCCGTCCGTCCGTCCTTCCTTCCTTCTGTCTCGGTCTGTTCATGTCTGTCCGTCCTTCCTTCCTTCTGTCTCGGTCTGTTCAATGTCTGTCCGTCCTTCCTTCCTTCTGTCTCGGTCTGTTCATGTCTGTCCGTCCTTCCTTCCTTCTGTCTCGGTCTGTTCATGTCTGTCCGTCCTTCCTTCCTTCTGTCTTGGTTTGTTCATGTCTGTCCGTCCTTCCTTCCTTCCGTCTCGGTCTGTTCATGTCTGTCCGTCCTTCCTTCCTTCCGTCTCGGTCTGTTCATGTCTGTCCGTCCTTCCTTCCTTCTGTCTTGGTTTGTTCATGTCTGTCCGTCCTTCCTTCCTTCTGTCTCGGTCTGTTCATGTCTGTCCGTCCTTCCTTCCTTCCGTCTCGGTCTGTTCATGTCTGTCCGTCCTTCCTTCCTTCCGTCTCGGTCTGTTCATGTCTGTCCGTCCTTCCTTCCTTCTGTCTTGGTTTGTTCATGTCTGTCCGTCCTTCCTTCCTTCCGTCTCTGTCTGTTCATGTCTGTCCGTCCTTCCTTCCTTCCGTCTCGGTCTGTTCATGTCTGTCCGTCCTTCCTTCCTTCCGTCTCGGTCTGTTCATGTCTGTCCGTCCTTCCTTCCTTCCGTCTCGGTCTGTTCATGTCTGTCCGTCCTTCCTTCCTTCCGTCTCGGTCTGTTCATGTCTGTCCGTCCTTCCTTCCTTCCGTCTCGGTCTGTTCATGTCTGTCCGTCCTTCCTTCCTTCCGTCTCGGTCTGTTCATGTCTGTCCGTCCTTCCTTCCTTCTGTCTCGGTCTGTTCATGTCTGTCCGTCCTTCCTTCCTTCTGTCTCAGTCTGTTCATGCCTGTCCGTCCTTCCTTCTGTCTTGGTATGTTCATGTCCATCTGTCTTTTTCAAATTAAGCAAATTTTCCTACAATATCTGTCTATATCTTTGAGGATAAGAATATGAATAATTTAAATAATGTGAGCAAATTATCCTGGCTTAAATTTAGTGCCATAACTTATTAGATGCTTTTACATAGTCTATTGAAACATAGGTATACGTCCTTTTGCCTTTCTGAGTTATTGACTTAGCATCTTTAAATTGTTAATATTACAAACTTCCTCCAATAAATTTCTTCCCTCTGGGTCTATTCATTTCCACATTAGACCTTAATTTCTTATTACTGTTAAAGTTTTTGAATATCATTCTTTTCTTGGTTTTATTCAATTGAGTTTTTTTTATCCTTTTTACCGGCAATAGATGAAAAATACTTTCCTTGAATTTTTAAAGGAAAAAATCATATACAAAAACTGACTAGATTTAGAGCTCAGCAGAGCCCAACAAAAGAACATCAAATTGATTTTTCTTCCGTCCACAAGATTTTGTGAAAAGTGATTTTGACATTGCCATGACACACGCTGCATTAAAAATACGATAGTCAATCTCATCTTTGTTGGTGAATACAATTAGCGGGAAAATGCCAAAGGAGTGGAAATACGTGGCTCAAAAGCCAATCTGCAAAAAAAAAAAAAAAAAAAAAAAAAAAACTATAAAAAGAATAAAAGTGGGACAAAGAAAGTGTGCCTTCTCCTCACCACACTCACTTTTTTTTCTTTTTTTTTTTCTTTTTTTTTTTCTTTTTTTTTTTTACTTTCATTCGGAAACAGTTATAATAGTGATAAGTCCAATAAAATAGGCTTATGTAATTTACTTTGCATTCTTTGTTGACTTTCCTTTGCTTACCGCAGATGCTAAAATAAATGTTTTAGTATACTTCTGTGTTAACCATGCTAAGGATAAGTAATGATGTTTATTGTATCTTTGAGAGTAAGTCTGCAAAAACAATCTCAGTTTTTGGCCTGACAACAGGTTGCGTAATATCAAATGAAAGTTACATGCCTATTTACTTTAGGAAAAGCTATACAATCTAAAATAAAAGAAATTACAAGAACATCTCAATTTGAAATTTTAAAGAAATAAAGCTATGATGGTCATAGTAATAGAAAAATAGGAATTTCAATACAGGAAATATTTGGTACCTATTGATCGAACAGATAGCATTACTGTCGGTTAATATTTATACAAAAAGTTTAAGACAACCTTCTCAGGTACACTTTTATCACTCTTTCTAATACTAATGTGAGTTTTCTTCTAAACCTTTTGTTTAAGATAGTGTGGAAAGTGAACATCTGTATTATATTGCTGGTATATGCTATCCATTTTTCTATCCATTTTTCTTCTTGCTGCTGTTTTAGTTATTTGTGGTTTTATATTGCTACTCTATAGGTTTGGATGAAGGATTGTCCTCATTACCATTTGTTAACATCAATAAAAAGGATAGCTTCTAAATGTCAATGTAATTAAAATCTTGCATCTGCTTTCTTACATTTCATGTATGGGGTAGGTGGTTCATGCAGAGGTGGCAGTTGAACTTTGCCGGTGGAGTAGCACAGACTGGCAGGATTCCCGGCCCATTTGCAGAATTGGCAAACTCAGGTCATAGACCCTACATTAATGTCGTCACGCATAGTTAAGTTAATGCCGTGGTCATAATTGAAAGCCAAGAAAGACCAAAAAGAGCTATAGGATAGGAGAAATGATCAGTTGAAAAAGACTATCGTATAAACCGGATGGCAGCGTAACAGAAGCAGAAGTGAGCCCTTCGTCTTACAGCAGGTTCAAATTCAAAGTATTACTGGCCAATCGGTTGTGCCAATCAGCGAGCATCCTAGGGTCTCGAACACTAATCAGCGACCGCGTACTGCACTAAACCAATGAGATACCGCTATGTGAAGCATGGTCACACATGTGTGAATAACAGTCTGTAGTGTAGACGTCTCAGTTGAACATACGTTTGATTGGTGTATTCGCAAATTCCGATGAAGACATGATTGTATCGACTTCCCTCAGGTATTAGTTGGTCACAAAGGAGCTCACAGGGCAAAAGTTTTAATTGTCACGATTAAAGCCGATAAAGTTAATCAAAATCCCAACTAAGGTGCAAAAAACATCGCCAAATTCAGGTAAACTCTACTTGAATGGGAAGTCAAAAGGGGTATGATTTCATCGA